>JAHHZJ010000602.1:0-29994 GCA_021437245.1 Aegilops speltoides | reverse complement strand
TAATTATTCATCAACATGACTCACATATTATATCATCATATCACAAAACTATTACAAATAATCAAGTTTATTTTGTCCAATGATCTTCACAAAAGTTTTATTATATCCTCTTGAATCTCTATCACTTTGGGACTAATTTCATATGTTGCTTTTGATAGCTCAAACAAATATAAGTGAAGAACATGAGCATGAAATTTTCTTCTCTCAAAATAATTTAAGTGAAGCAAGAGAGAATTTCTAAATTTTTTACTAATTCTAAAATAAATCTAAGTGAAGCATGAGAGAATTTCTTCAAAAATAGTAAAGCACGCCGTGCCCAAAAAGATATAAGTGAAGCACTAGAGCAATTCCATAGCTTATAAAGATTTAAGTGAAGCATAGAGAGCAATTCTAACAAGTCATAGCATATTTTTGGCTCCCTCAACTAGGTGTGTCCAGAAGGATTCATGACTTAGAACACAAAGCAAAACAAGCAAAGACTCAGATCATACAAGATGCTCCAAGAAAAACTCATAATATGTGACAAACAAAATATAGTTTCAAGTAAAATACCGGTGGTTGTTAGAAGAAAGAGGGATGCCACTGGGCATCCCCAAGCTTAGTTGCTTGATACTTGAATATTAACTTGGGGTGCCTCGCATCCCCAAGCTTAGCCTTTTGCTAATCCTTATTCCTTCATCTATCGCAATCTCACCCAAAACTTGAAAACTTCAATCACACAAAACTCAACAAAACCTTCGTGAGATCCATTCGTATAAGAAAGAAAATCACTACTTTAAGTAATGTTGCAAACCCATTCATATTTTATTTTTGCATTATATCTACTGTATTCAACTTTGCTATGGCAAAACTCTACAAAGCAAACCATAGAATCATCAAAACAAGCACACAACGAAAGAAAACAAAATCTGTCGTAAATGAATAGTCTATAGCAATCTGGGAACTTTGTATACTTCAGAACTCCAAATTTTTTTGAAAGCCTAGGACAACGTGGGAAATTTGTATATTGATCTTCTGCAAAAAGAATCAAATCAAAAGCAATCTTCTGTTAAAAATGGGAATTTTTCCTGAGCGCAAAATTTCTGTTTTTCAGCAAGATCAAATCAATTATCACCCAAATCATCCCAAAGGCTTTGCTTGGCACAAACACTAATTTAAACCACAAAAACACATCTAACCAGAGGCATAATTTTGTATTTTATTGAAAACAACAAGAAAACAAAAAAAAGCAAAAAGATAGAAGTTGGGTTGCCTCCCAACGGCGCTATCGCACGCCTTAGCTAGGCATAAGATTTCAATGATGCTCACACGAAAGATAAGAATTGAAACGCGAAGAGAGCATCATGAAACATATGACAAACACATTTAAGTTTAACATACTTCCTATGCATAGGAATTTCACAAGGAAACAAATTATCAAGACAAGAAACATCTAACATATGCAAAGAAGAGGAATAAAACATTGACGATCTCAACATAACAAGACGTAATTTAGTAACATGAAAATTTCTACAACCATATTTCGTCTCTCATAATAATTATATGTAGGATCATATTCAAATTCAATAGTATAGCTATCACATAACATTTTCTCTTCATGATTCATATGCATGCAAAGTGACACTCTTCCAAAATAGTGGGATTATCATCAAATAAAGTCATGACCTCTCCAAGCCCACTTTTATCAAAAATTTCATAAGATTGAACACTCTCCAAATATGTGGGACTATTTTATCTAAAGTTGACACTCTTCAAAACCCAATTTTAATATTATCGCAAGCATATTCATCATGAGGTTTAAATAAATTTTCAAGATCATAAGTAGTGGACGAGTAATATTAGCATCCCCAAGCTTGGGGTTTGCATATTATTAGCACAACCGACACTAATAGAATTTATAATAACATCATTGCAATAATGCTTTTCATTCGAGGAGCTATCGTGAATCACTTTATAAATTTCTTTGTTTAACATTTCATCACAATTTTCAGATTCATAAATCTGAAGCAAAACTTCATAAAGATAATCTAGTGAACTCAATTCACTAGCAATTGGTTCATCATAATTGGATATTATGAAAAGATTAGCAAGTGGATGATGATCCATATCAATAGATTTGGCAAGCAAATAGAAGGCACATGGTAACACAAGTAGAGATAGCAAACAAGAGATATGACAAGAAAATGGGCGAACGAAAAGGAGGGGTGAATAAAACGGCAAATTTTGTGAAGTGGGGGAGATGAAAACGAGAGGAAAATGGAAAATAATGTAAATTGCAAGGAGATGAAATTTGTGATTAAGAACCTGGTATATGTTGATGATGTCTCCCCGGCAACGGCGCCAAAAATTCCTTTGGATGTTGGCTTGAACTACGTCGGTATTCCCCAAAGAGGAAGGGATGATGCAGCAGAACAACGGCAGGTATTTCCCACGGTTATGAGATCAAGGTTATCCAACCAGTAGGAGAACCACGCAATACCACGTAAACAACTCCTCCACACAAAGAACAAATACTTGCAACCCGACGTAAGAGAGGGGTTGTCAATCCCTCATGGGTAAAAGGATAGGTAAAATTGTAGTAGATAGGATAAATAGATCTCGCGGGAACGCGAGATAAAATAAATAACTAAAAATTGCAGCACGGTATTTTTGTGTTTTTGGATTAATAGATCTGAAAATAAATGCAAAGAAAAATAGATCTCAAAGGCAAATATGATAAAGAAGAGACTCAAATGAGATTTCACTAGTGGCTTCTCTCGAGGTAAATCGATACGGTGGGTAAACAAATTACTATTGGGTAATTGATAGAACTTCAAATAATCATGACGATATCCAGGAAATTCTCATTATATAGACATCACGCCCAAGATTAGTAGACCGACTCCTGCCTGCATCTACTACTATTACTCCACACATCGACCGCTATCCAAAGATGCATCTAGTGTACTAGGTTCATGGAGAAACAGAGTAATGCAATAAGAATAATGACATGATGTAGACAAGATCTATTTATGTAGAAATAGACCCCATCTTGTTATCCTTAATGGCAACGATACATACGTGTCGGTTCCCCTTCTGTCACTGGGATCAAGCACCGTAAGATCGAACCCATCACAAAGCACCTCTTCCCATGGCAAGAAAAATTGATCTAGTTGGCCTAACTAAACCAAAGATTCGAAGAAGAAATATGAGGATATAAGTAATCATGCATATAAGAGATCAAAGAACTCAAATAACTTTCATGGATAAAAACATACATCTGATCATAAACTCAAAGTTCATCGGATCCCAACAAGCACACCGCAAAAAAGAGTTACATCAAATAGATCTCCAAGACCATTGTATTGAGAATCAAGAGAGAGAGAGAGAGAGAGAGAGAGAGAGAGAGAGAGGAAGCCATCTAGCTACTAATTACGGACCCGTAGGGTCTACAATGAACTACTCACGATCATCGAAGAGGCACCAATGAGGATGATGAACCCTTTCGTGATGGTGTTTAAATTGGATCTGTGTTTCAAATTTTTGCGGCGGCCGGAATTGATTTTTGTCGACTCTAGGGTTTCGGAATATTGGGGTATTTATAGAGCAAAGAGGTGGTGCGAGAGGTCACGAGGTGGGCACAACCCATCGTGGTGTGCTGGGCCTCAGTGCGCCCTGGTGTCTTGTGCTCACCTCGGGCCCCTCCTCGGTACTTCTTTAGCCCATGGATGTCTTCGTCCAAAAATGCACAAAAGTTCCATTGCGCTTGGACTCCGTTTGATATTGATTCCCGCAATGTAAAAACAAGTAGAAAACATCAATCGGCACTTGGCACTATCTCAATGGGTTAGTCCCAAAAATGATATAAAGTTGCTATAAAATGATTGTAAAACATCCAAGAATGATAATATAATAGCATGGAACAATCAGAAATTATAGATACGTTGGAGATGTATCACTCACCTCTGCCCCCCCACCTGCAAGCCGCATGCCTCAAATGATGCACTCAAAGAGGAGAAGTTGACCCGTGGAATAAAAGGAGGCCGAGAGAATTATTGTAAAAAAGCGAACGTGGATTAGTCAACACGACCAGAGGGTTTATTCCGAGCCGCCCAGCTCGCTCTGCTGCGTTGCTTCAAGCCGCCGCCTCCTTCGCCACCATCATTGCCGCTGCTGCGACCTCATGCCGAGCCACCCCGCTCGGCCTCATTTCGAGTCGCCGAAGCTTCCGCCGCGAGCCTCCTCTGCCTCAACATTCGCGGTCTCACCTAAAGACGTTTTCGCCACGCCCGCCACCTCCGTCATGGCCTCGTAAGCCGCCGCCTTGCCTCCGCCGGTCTCCATCATCGCTGCCGGAGAAGACAATTATTTTATCCATGACGATCGCTGCCGGGAAACTCGATCCACTTAACACCTATGGGACCGGCGGACCGAGCCCCTTCGATTCGGCGGGGCGGAGATCGCGAAAGAGCAGATCGAGGCGAAGCACACGAGCAGTTTACCCAGCTTCTGAGCTCTTCGAGAGATAATACTCCTCTTTGCTGCATGTCCGAGTGTATTGAGTTCTTGCTCGGACGCCGCTTGTAGGATCGGAAGTATGTCTAGAGGGGGGTGATTAGACTACTTGACAATTTAAAAGTTTAGCCTTTTGATTAGGACAAGTTTTAGCAAGTTCACAATGATGACCAAGTCAAGTATCACCCTACACATGCAATTCTAGAGTTATGGCAGCGGAAAGTAAATTGCACATGTAGTAAGTAGAGGAGGAGAAGAGCAAACGCAGTTTGGAGACACGGAGATTTTTTCTCGTGGTTCCGATAGGTGGTGCTATCGTCAATCCACGTTGATGGAGACTTCAACCCACGGAGGGTAACGGCTGCGAGAGTCCACGGAGGGCTCCACCCACGAAGGGTCCACGAAGAAGCAACCTTGTCTATGCCATCATGGCCTACGCCCACGGAGGACTAGCCTTACTCGGGTAGATCTTCACGAAGTAGGCGATCTCCTTGCCCTTACAAACTTCTTGGTTCAACTCCACATCTTGACGGAGGCTCCCAAGCGACACCTAACCAATCTAGGAGGCACCACCTCCAAAAGGTAATAGATGGTGTTGGTGATGATGAACTCCTTGCTCTTGTGCTTCAAATGATAATCTCCCCAACACTCAACTCTCCTCACCGATTTGGCTGTGGTGGAAGAAAGGATTGAGTGGAAAGCAACTTGGGAAGGCTAGAAATCAAGTTTCATATAGTGGGAGTGGAGCAACTTGATCTCAACACAAGGGTAGGTAGTTTTCTTCTCGTAAATGTAAGGTAGGAGTGGTACTTCTTTCGATGGCTCTCTCCACGAATGAAGAGGAGGTGGAGGGTATTTATAGCCTCCACACAAAATCCAACTGCTACACACATTTGACCAATCTCGGTCGGACCGAAGTTGACAACTCGGTGAGACCGAAAGTTCAAATCTTGTGAACGTTGGGATTTTCGGGGGACCAAAATACAATCTCGGTTAGTCCGATTCTTCCAAAGACTAGGGTTTGCCATTCTCGGTGGGACCGACTTTCTCATCTCGGTGACACCGATTTGAGTACGTATGTTCTGAAGGTTGGCAACACTAGTTTCGTAAGACCGAGTTTGGAATCGGAAAATCCGAAATTTCTAGGGTTTGGGTATATGGTTGAGGTGGTTCATCTCGGTGTGACTGAGTTTATGGAATCGGTGGGACCGAGATTACTTATGAGTATATGTTGGAATGAAGGATTGCGATAGTTTAGGAGATAAATCACTAAGAACTTTTGAGCAACCAGATCATCATCATAACCTCATCCCCTTTTAATAGTATTGGCTTTCCTATGGACTCAATGTGATCTTGGATCACTAAACCAAAAATAGAGTCTTGAGCTTTTGCCAATGCTTTCCTTAGCATTTTGAGGGGTCCACATCAACAGTCATTGCCATACCCATATCACTGAACTTTCTCAAATATACTCAAGAAACAATTAGTTCAATGATATATATGTTGTTATTAATTACCAAAACCACCCGGGGATTAGTTGCACTTTCAATCTCCCCCTTTTTGGTAATTGATGACAACATATAGATCAAAGCTTCGACAAATGATATAATCAATGAATAACATCGTCGCTTTGAGAAGTATGTGATAAGCAAGAGCTCCCCTAAATTTGTGCATTATTTAAGATTTGCGCTTGAATGCAAATGCACAATCGATTAGGATCATGGGTCACTCTTCCATGTCACATACATCTTGGTGGAGCGCACAAAATGATAAGAATGAATAGCATGCACCCAATCACCAAGACATGAGTAAATGATCATACAAGATATGAATAGCATATGATAAGCATTAAGCACACATTAAGCATAGTATGATCAAGCACTCATCAAGATAGAGCAAACATAGTATCAAACACACGAATGTCTCAAGAACTCAAAAGTATCTCAAAGAAAACCGCAAACGAAAGAGCAAAACGAGCACTCTCTCTCGAAGTCCTATGATCTATACAATTTCTCCCCTTTGGCAACAAGTTACCAAAAGTTCGAAAGGTATAGAGCTAAGCGTCACTAGGGACTCTGCTGGCGGCTCTGTCTGGTTGATGGAGTGGAGATAGCTGCATCTCGCAAAGGCTTCACTGAAGTCTGTGGAGCTGGAGGAGGGACACTAGAGCCGGAGCTGAACCGATGGAGCTGTGGGAGGTGCTGATGTAGTAGCCTCAGGGTCATCCTTCGAATAGCAATGATCTGGGCTTTGTGAGGACCGAGCAGGCTGCTCATAGTCATCCTCAACAAGGTCCTCCTGCATCTCCTTCATGAGCTCTGCCTTCTCCCTTTTGGCTTCCTCGATATCTGCCTCAAGCTTGTTGACAGTGACTTGCACTTCAGTCAGCTTGACATCCAGAGCATGGAACTTGTCTTCAACTATCCTCTCAAGACTCTCCTGAGACTGCACTATGCTGGCAAGCGTAGTTCAATCCTCTGGTAGCTTCAAGAAGTTGTTCTCCAACGCTCTTGGTTTTTCTTCTTCTTCTTTGCTTCCTTCTCGCCTTTGGCTTGTTTGGCAGCTTCAGACTTAGCTTGACCTTCAACGGATGTGGGATCATCCTCTGTCATTACAACTTCATTATCTTCATGTTCAGGCTGCAAGGTGGCAAGTGGGGTCTATCCAACAAGTAGGTGCCCGTGCCAAACTTGGCATTGATGAGCATCTGAATGTGCGGGCAAACCCACATGACCTCTTACGTCTGCTGCTCATTGTCCTCTTGATAGTCTCAACTATCGTGTCCATCACCTTAAGAGGTGTCTTCGATCTAGAATATGAAGCATGTTGATAGAATAGCCTCTTATCATGCGATGGTCTCTGACTTGGGCATCAAAGTATGCCTCGAGAATAGTGTTAGTGGTTGGGAGACCCTGCTCAAGATGATACACCGATCCAAGCTTCCATATCTCAACATCTTTGGCTGGTACCTCATTGTACATATTCCTCATAGACTCATGATTCTTCTTGGGGATTCCATAGACATCTACATCATCATCTCTTGATATTGGATCGCTCAAGAGTGCAGCCCACTCTTCAACTGTTGAAGAGAATCTCGGCCTTCACCATCCATACAATTCGCCATCCGGATAGAAATGTGTTGTGGCATAGAACCGCATGATCATCTCATCATTCCATGTCACGGTTTCGACCAACAAACTCGCAACTCCACATGCAAGTGAAGCTCTCATGCACATGTGGGAAGTAGTCTCTGTGCTCTTCACTATCAATATATTCCCAATCAACATATCTAGTGTCAAGAATAATGGGCTTCTTGTCCATGAGCACTGCCTCATAGAAATCTTGTTGCTCTCTCGTGTGGAATCTTGAGTCAACAAATGTCCTTCTCCTGGTGGCATATGGATCAACTTGCCTCCATAGCCCGAGACCTTTGTCCTTCCTTTCCTTCATATTTTCTCGCTCGAGGATGAGCATCATTGTGGATCGGCGGTTTACATCGAAGTTTCAACAACACATGTGCCTCTTCATCGATTCACTGGTGGCACATTGTCCTTCTTCTTCTCTCAAGCAGAATATTTCTCACTGTTTTCTTAGGCTTGGCAGCAGGTTTGGCTTGAGCTGCCTTTGCTGGAGCTGATGGCTTAGATTTGGTAGGTGCTCCTGCCTCGATGGCATCTCCCATCAACTTAGGCTTCGAGGAGGCTGGGGTGCTTCCTCATCGTAATCATCATCGCCTTCATCATGTACTATCCTCTTCCTCTTGGAAGTTTTCTTTATCTTGCTTGGAGGTTTCTTCTCCCATGCTCGCTTTTTGCAATCGTGGACTTCTTCTCTTTCTCGGTGCCTTTCTTTGTTTGTTGCCTTTATGCTCTTTGGCAACCACTTTCCTCTTTGGCTTAGAAGTGATCTCTTCCTCAAGAACAAAGTCGAATCCTCTTCATCGAATTTCTCTTCTTCGCGCCCCGTGGCGCAGGAGGCAAACCACTTGGGGTGCTCCTCTCTCCATCATCGTAAAAACTGCTGCATCGGGACTAGTGCCCGCTCTGGAATCTCAACCGGTGATTCAGACTGCTCGCTGTCACTTGCATCGACATGACCGACAACCCGTGAATGGAATAGGTATAGGCGTAATAGAAGAGTTATCACAAATCGCAGAAGATTTTGCAAAATGAATGAGTTCAAACTTCAGTTTTAAGTTTTCACAGAATGCATTTCGGTCTGACCGAGTCTAAAATTCGTGAATCCGAAGTGTCTAAACAGGAACCATTCACACCACTTTTGGTTGGACCGAAATGGGTTTCGGTCTAGCCGAGAACACTAGGGTTTCACTAAATCCTCATTTCGGTCTTACCGATTTGCACAACTTCGTTGGACCGAAGATGCAAAGGTAATGGCCAGAGGCCAAATCGGTCGATCCGAGAATGTAGAATCGGTCATACCGAGATGTGTTTGGCGGAAACCTAACCCTAAAATTTTCACTCGAATTTTGTTCTAAGAACTAATCTGCTGGATAGGAAGATTTCAAACTTGGCAAGAAGCTAGGCAAAGCCTATCATGCATTGAATTAGAGGTTGAAGACGAGAGGATCAAACTCACCCTAACTTGGTGGAGTTTTCTCTGGCGCAACGGCGCGATGAGATAGACCGCTGACGGCGATGGAGACCCATGGCGAGGGCGCCACAGCGACGGCGGAGACGATCCGGAGACCACGGCGACGACAGCTAAGGGTTTGGGGCGAGACGCTTGAAGGAATAATCAACGCTGCCCTCGGTATATATACCTTCGATTGTCGGTGGGACCGAGTTGGAAAACTCGGTGGCACCGAGATGGTTAATCGCAGCGTTACTCACTTGATCACGCCGAATTTGTAACTCGGTTTCACCGAGGTGAAAACTTAGATCAATCCAAGTGATTTCGGTCTGTCCGATTTGAGTATATTGGTTTGACCGAAAGTACTTAGAAGGTTTTGGAATTTAAGCTTTTGACGGATCGGTGGCTCAAAGTGCTCCTCACTCGGTCTGTCCAAAAAGACTTGTTCAAAGTTTGTGATATAAGCATGAATAGAGTTTGAGACAAGAAAGCATAGATAGCTAGGGGGAACTTAGGCATTCTTGTCCATCCATTTGGTCAAAAGAGAAAAATCCAAAAGACCAAAGCAACAAATGGATGTCCTTGAATGGATAAAATTATGCATCCAACATGCTCACACAATAAGATAGCAAATGAAATATGTGTCAAACATGCACAAACAAAACTCTAGCAACTAGCACACAATTTGGCGATGACTAGGTCATCTATATATGAGTATATTGACTTAGGAGTCAAATGAGAACATTTGATCATAGGTCATACTCATCGCTTAAGCACAAGTGGGGTTACCACTTTTACATAAAGCATTAATGTGTTCACATCATTTGAAGATGCTTTAGCTCATATCTTTAGAGCAAAGCTCCCCTTGATGTGAGAACCCTTTTAAAGGGTCAAACTAACCTTGGGTTGTCGAGAAGACTTCATGTAGATGTTGAAGATGTGGATGCTCAATATTGATGAAGATCATCAAGAGTTGGGAGCAATCCTTTGGATTCGGGCACTTTCAATACTTACATGGGTTAGTCCCACAAGGAACAAACAAGGATATCCATGGTCATAGATTGAAGTACACAATAGATGATGTCCATGAAAGCAATGATTACCTTGTCCCTTGACTTACCAACAAGAGGGTTTGTGACTCCATGAACTAGTGCAAGATGTGGAAGTTGATTGCACAAGTTCTTTGCCAAAATGAATGTGAGTGAAGTATGTTGGCGGAGTCACCCTCAAGAACTCTCTAGTTCTTCTTCTTGGATCCACATCATCTTGATGGGAATCCTTGGGGTAGTAGTTGAGCTTGACGAAGTAGAACTTGAAGTTTCCTTGGGAACCCACTTGACCATGACCTTGGGTGCTTCAATGAATGCATCAATCTCCTCTTGAAGCTTGTCCTTGCCTTTTAGCTTGTGGTCTTGTGGTGGAAGGTCATCTTGTGCTTGTTCCACATTTGAAGAAGTAGGATCATAATTCTCCTTTTGAGAAACAAACTTTGGAGTGGGATATTGACCTTCTTCCCATTCAACACCCTCGGCGTTGAACTTTCGCTCAAAACCAATTCCTTGATTCTTTCGGTGCCTCCTTGCTTGTAACAATTTCCTCAAAGTTCTTGCTTCCGCAAGGCTCTTGTAGACACCTTTCTCTATAATCCCTTTCAATAAACTATTTTCTTGCTCAAGTGTAACTTGGCTTGAAACATTGTTAGTGGAATCAAGAGAACTACTAGGAGTAACAACATTGGATTTAGCATGGTTATTGTTACTACTAGATGAAGAATTTTTCTTATGCTTGTCATGCTTAGTTTTGATAGGTGGCAAGAAATTAGACAAGAGAAGTCGCTTGGCAAGATATGAAGAACTCTTCTTTCAAGATCGCCATTGATAGCTTTTAGAAACTCATGTTCTTGCTCTAGATTGAGCTTCTCGAGCGTAGCTTCTCATGAGATCTTAGGAGCTCTCTATGGTCTTCTTGAGTTGTTTCATGAGCTAACTTAAGAGTGTTTAGTTCTTTAGTTAGACGCTCAATCTCCTTCATAGCATTGTCATTCGACTCTTCTCGACTATAAAGACTACTAGCATGTTCATCATTACTAAGCTCACTAGATTTGTCATGTAAAAGCTCATCTTCACCAAGCAAGTCATCCTCATCACTATCAAAGTCAATGAATTCAGGTGTGATACCTTGGGGCCTTTTGCCATGAAGCATCTTCCAATTCCCTCATTTGGTGAATTAAATATGTCATAGGAGTTGAAGTTGGAGGATACGAGAGCAAGACCGCAACACCTTCATCTTGACTATATTCGAGTTGGAGTGATAGCTTCTTTCGAGTGATTGTCGGAGTCGGAGCCGAGACCCATTCACCAACATGAGCTTGATGTTTTCTTCTTGTGTAGCTCCTTGATGACTTGTCTTTCCTTTCCGAATCCTTGCTTCTCCGAGAGGATCTTCGCTCATAACGATCATCTCTACTCCTTCTCTCTTCCGAGGTGACTCTTCTCTTGAGCTTCCTCTTCTTGGAGATTCTTCTCTTCTTGTGGGGAGTCGAACACTCATTTGAGTAGTGTCCGGTCTTCCACAATTGTAGCAGATTCGATCACGACTAGAAGATCTCTTTTCATCATATGATCTAGACTTTGAGCTTCTTTCCTTGCTTCTACTCTTGTAGAATTTGTTGAAGTTCTTCACCATTAGGCTTATCTCTTCATTGGAAACTAGCTTGTCACTTGAGGTTGTGGGAGCTTCAACTGTAGCTTTGTAAGCACCACTTGACTTGTTGTGAAGCTCTTCCTTGTCTTTAAGTGTCATCTCATGAGCAACAATCCTTCCAATGACTTTGGTAGGCTTGAGATTCTTGTAGTTTGGCATCATTTGGATCAAAGTGCACACGGTGTCATACTTTCCATCCAAAGCTCTGAGAATCTTCTTGATGATGAATCGGTCACCATTTCTTCGCTTCCTAAGCCGGCAATCTCATTTGTGATGAGAGCAAGCCTAGAGTACATTTCAGCGACTTCTTCACCTTCCTTCATCTTGAACTTGTCAAGTCGACCTTGAAGAACATCTAGCTTTGATTCCTTCACGGACTCGGTACCTTCGCATTTCACCAAAGTATGCCAAATCTCTTTTGCATTCTCAAGACGGTTGATCTTGTTGAACTCCTCGGGACACAAAGCATTGAAGAGAATGTCACAAGCTTGAGCATTGTTCTCAGAACATCCGCAACTCATCACCAGTAGCTTCGCGATCCGAACTTTTCCTTCCTCAAGAACTCACCTTGCAAGCCAACACAAATAATGCCCCATGCGGCGGGTTATGTCCAAGAATATGCATTTTCATTTTATGCTTCCAACTAGCAAAATTTGAACCATCAAAGTAAGGACCTCTACTAAAATTACCCTCACTAGACGCCATACTCTCCTAGGTTGTGAAACCAAGCTTATGGAGTCCAATGCAATGGAAACCAATCCAATGGAGACCAAAGCTCGATACCACTTGTAGGATCGGAAGTATGTCTAGAGGGGGTGATTAGACTACTTGACAATTTAAAAGTTTAGCCTTTTGATTAGGACAAGTTTTAGCAAGTTCACAATGATGACCAAGTCAAGTATCACCCTACACATGCAATTCTAGAGTTATGGCAGCGAAAGTAAATTGCACATGTAGTAAGTAGAGGAGGAGAAGAGCAAACGCAGTTTGGAGACACGGAGATTTTTCTCGTGGTTCCGATAGGTGGTGCTATCGCCAATCCACGTTGATGGAGACTTCAACCCACGGAGGGTAACGGCAGCTGCGAGAGTCCACGGAGGGCTCCACCCACGAAGGGTCCACGAAGAAGCAACCTTGTCTATGCCATCATGGCCTCGCCCACGGAGGACTAGCCTTACTCGGGTAGATCTTCACGAAGTAGGCGATCTCCTTGCCCTTACAAACTTCTTGGTTCAACTCCACATCTTGACGGAGGCTCCCAAGCGACACCTAACTAATCTAGGAGGCACCACCTCCAAAAGGTAATAGATGGTGTTGGTGATGATGAACTCCTTGCTCTTGTGCTTCAAATGATAATCTCCCCAACATTCAACTCTCTTCACCGATTTGGCTGTGGTGGAAGAAAGGATTGAGTGGAAAGCAACTTGGGAAGGCTAGAAATCAAGTTTCATATGGTGGGAGTGGAGCAACTTGATCTCAACACAAGGGTAGGTAGTTTTCTTCTCGTAAATGTAAGGTAGGAGTGGTAGTTCTTTCTGATGGCTCTCTCCACGAATGAAGAGGAGGTGGAGGGTATTTATAGCCTCCACACGAATCCAACTGTTACACACATTTGACCAATCTCGGTCATACCGAAGTTGACAACTCGGTGAGACCGAAAGTTCAAATCTGTGAACGTTGGGATTTTCGTGGGACCAAAATACAATCTCGGTTAGTCCGATTCTTCCAAAGACTAGGGTTTGCCATTCTCGGTGGGACCGACTTTCTCATCTCGGTGACACCGATTTGAGTACGTATGTTCTGTAAGGTTGGCAACACTAGTTTCGTAAGACCGAGTTTGGAATCGAAAATCCAAATTTCTAGGGTTTGGGTATATGGTGAGGTGGTTCATCTCGGTGACTGAAGTTTATGGAATCGGTGGGACCGAGATTACTTATGAGTATATGTTGGAATGAAGGATTGCCGATAGTTTAGGAGATAAATCACTAAGCACTTTTGAGCAACCACATCATCATCATAACCTCATCCCCTTTTAATAGTATTGGCTTTCCTATGGACTCAATGTGATCTTGGATCACTAAACCAAAAATAGAGTCTTGAGCTTTTTCCAATGCTTTCCTTAGCATTTTGAGGGGTCCACATCAACAGTCATTGCCATACCCATATCACTGAACTTTCTGAAATATACTCAAGAAACAATTAGTTCAATGATATATATGTTGTTATTAATTACCAAAACCACCCGGGGATTAGTTGCACTTTCAAATACCGAGTGCTACAAGACACACTAGCGCTAACGAGACCGAGCGTGAGTGTTTTTCTGCCTTGAACCTCCCTCTCGTTGCGCATGGGCCTCCTTTTATATGCTCAAGGGTCACCGATGTGGCAACGAGACAAGGGTAAAATGGAAAGGTGTTGCGGTTGGTACAACTACTGTGCAAAGATGTATCATACCTAACCCCGACGGCAGGGACAAAGGCATTAAATGCCCGTGTCGGCCGCCCAAATAGTGCAAAAGGGACCGTCGAGGATGCCACCGCTTGCACGATGGCAATCTTGTGAGCGCCGCTTGCCACACCGATACCGCTGGCTGCACAGCTTCTTCGCCACGCTACCGAATGGTCCTGTATGGCGAGCACGTTGGTGGATGTGCTGGAGCGTGGGTACATAGTGGTAGCTTGTCAGCAAAGTGCCTTGCCGCGGATCGTTGTCTTGTCGCGTCCGGAAGCTTGTCGCTCACGGGTCTCGCTGGACGCGTGGCGCCGTCAGCAGCAAGTTCCTTGAGATGCCTTGGTTGGCCTTCCCGCAAGCTCCTCTTGCCGGGCCTTGTTTCCTTGGCTTGAATACTTTGTTCTTGAATGGCTCCAAAGGAACCACGGAGGACCTTGGCGGTCACCCGCAAACCTTGCATGGATGCTGCGATTGCCGTGCACAAGTTCGGGAAACTAGGGTACCCTACTCTAGTACACCGATAGGAGCCCCGGCTGGGCCACACGGTGCCGAAGGCTGTTGGGCGTGCCCAAAAGAGGCACGGGCACGCTGCGGCCTGGTTTACGCCAGATCTTACTCAGTATCCACCGCGCCTCTCCCGAACGGCAGCCGCTTGAATGCGGCGTCGTGGGAGAGATCGTGGGTGGTTTCTTTGTTCGGAAGACAGAACGTCCGCCCCTCCCTCTTTATAAGCGGGAAACAGGGCAGTTCGCCCATCTCGCCGTTGTTATTCCAATCTCGTAAACCTCCGCCGCCTCCCTTTCTTCCCAAAGCTAAAGAGAGCAGCGCTCGCTTCATCGCCACCAGCACCACTAACGCCGCCGATCTCCCCACCACCCCGCCATGGCTCAAAGCCGACAAGGGGAAGGTCGTGAAGTCGACCGAGGCGCAGCGGCTCGCGGCGCTGTGAAAGGAGCAGGCAACCTTCCCCCCCAAGCTCGCCGTGAAGGAGCTGAGGGAGTATTACTACCTCTTCTGGTCGACGGAGACGCGAGCGCATCCGCGCACGAAGGTACTCTCAGCCGCCGCTTGAACCGGCTCGAATGGGTATCCTTCTTCGCGTTGTTCTTCTATCGCGGCTCGCCCGCCTTTCTCTGAAGTTTTTCGCGACATTATGAACACCTACGGTTCCGCCTCCTTGACTTCACCCCCAATGCCGTTTCGACCATGGCAGTTTTCGACATCTCTGCGAAAACTTTGTCGGAGTCTATCCAAATGTAGCTCTTTTTCGCCACTTCTTTATGCCCCGAGTTGAGAGAGGGAGCCTTTATCCGCGGAATCGCCGGATCTCTAGAGCTGGCAAGAAAGAAGCTTATATGGAGGAGAGCTCGCGGCAAGTGGGAGGAATGGAGAGCAGATCGGTCTGGATTGTCGAGGAGAACCCACAGCCATCTACCGCCCAGCCACCCCCATGGTCGCGGCAACGATTGGAGCAGCGTGGCCCCTAAGACGATAGGTCAAGACCGCCGTCACCCGGATCCTACGCCTCGAGCTTGTCGGGCTCATCAGAGGCGCCGTTGGCGCAGATTTTCTTCGCCACGATCACCCCCTACAGAGAGGAGGAGACCCGCCGGGAGTTCCGTAATGTGGCGGACATCATGAGGCTGCGCCTGGCCTCAACTTCAACTTCACCGCCCCGAACTTAACACAATGCTCCAGAACTGTTCATAATGACCACTCAACATCCCGGTGTTCAAGGTTGCGAAGGTGTCGTTCACAGTGCAACAATTCTCGCCGACCGCATCCGTGCAATGATGCCGCTGTGTGATTCGCATGGAATTGTCCCAACTTAGCAGAGCCTGCAGACGACGCCATGCAGGAGTTCTTTAACGGATTGGTAGAAGTGCCGGTCCGCTCCGATGAACAGAAAAAGCCTTTACTCGCGACACCACCGACGCGAGATGCAGCGACGCCACTAGGGCTGGAGGAGGCGGCGGCAGCTGCCGCGGGCGATTTTGGATTCATCGTGGAGGAGGCAGAGGCAGCAGAGGCGGCAAGCCTTGCCGAGCGAGAGGGGCTTGCCGGCGAGGGAGAGCCTGTCGGGCCTGAAATCGAGTTGAGCGAGCCCACCGAGGGTGCGAGCGGCTTGTTGAAGACCAACTCCTCTTCCTCCTCATCTTCGTGACACCGCAAGCGAGCCCCAGCTCCACCAAGAAGGCGTCTTCGCAAGGCCGGGGCGAGGCGGGCGGCAGACGAGTCAACAGCCGCCACGCCGACACGCTCCACCGTGGCAAGCATCGTTGCCGGAGCGCCACGCCGCTGCGGTAACAGGAGCGGGTCCTCCCGACCACCGCTTCTGCTCGACGCCACTCACGCCGCGGTGGCGGCCGAGCTGAGCCGCCTCGCACCACCACCACTGCCCCGCCAAGCGGCTAAGGGAACCTACTCCTCCGCCTCGTCGCGCCGGAGGCGAGCCGGACTTTGACCTCTCCGTGCTCAGCTCCGACGAGGAAGAAGAGTAAGATTCTTTGCTGTACTTGTAGTTCTTCAATACTTGCTGTTTTGTCTTGTATCTGATTTGCTTTACTCCGACTCATTCCTTTTCAGGACTCTGGCCCAGAGAGCGGCGAAGAGAGCCAAGGTCCCGGTGATTGTCATCGAGGACGATCCCACCGTGACAGCAGGGGGTGTGTCCGAGACCACCTTGCCGGACCCGGCAACTATTCCCCAAAGAAGCCCCCAGCGCAGCCCCCAGCGTAAGTATATGGTTTATTTCCCACTGTTAGGCGCGCATGGGTGCTCTTTCTTTGCCGACATCTGACTATTGGTTTGTGTAGGAGCAGAGCAGCCTCACCAGGGGCGCTCGGAAGCCGCCCCCGACATGCCATCTTCTTCGACTACACCGCCAAGGGAGGGTTCCCCGGTAAGGGAACGTTCTCCGGCAAGGGAGAATTTTCCTGTAAGGGAGAAGTCTCCGGCAAGGGAGAGTTCTCCGGCAAGGGACAGCACCAGCGACCCCGGTGGCGGAGACCATGACCAGAGAACCCAAAGATGTAATCCTCTTGCTTGAAAACTTCCCTTGGGTTCTCCTTCTTCTGATTTTCTTTTGGATATTTGCTTGACTTTTCTCCCTTTTCGGCCGCCGATCCTCTCGCCACGGAGCCGATGGAGACCGAGGTCGCCGGGCGAAGAGAACGCTACAAGCAATACCGACGACGCCACGCCACCGAAGAAGCGATTGGCGCAAGATCCCGGCCGCGAAGAGGCCGCTAAAGCTGCCGCCGCAAAAAGTCGGGCGAGGGTCCGGCGATCGTCGACGGCCCCGAGGCCGCAGGAGCTCCAGCGCCACGCCGATCGCCGATCTCTCCGCTGCCGCTGCAGCTCCAGTTCAAGAGCCCCACCCGCGCCTATTTGAAGGTCGGCGATGGCGTCTTCATCAAGCTCCTCGGGCGCCAAGCTCTGTATGCCGGTCGAAGGAGAAATCTTGGATGGAGAGGTGCTCGCCTCCGCTGGGCTGACGCTGGTTGATGCGCCGAGCAGCAGCAGCGGCGAGTCTGAGGAGGAGCGGCTGCTGCGGATGCTGGTATCGCTCTACCGCGCTCGGCAGGCCATGCTGGAATCCCGAGAAGCGCTTGCCAAGAAGGCGGGAGTGGACATCGAGAAGCGCGTGGAGGAGCTCCGGGGTCTTAACCAGGAAGCTCTCCGGTCCCTGGCAGAGGAGCGGGAGCAACTCGCCGAGGAGCGGAAAGCCTTCCTCCTCGAGAAGGCCGAAGTTGAAGAGCAGCAGCGGCTTGCCACCGAGAAGCTGTCTGTACGGGAGGGCGAGTTGGCGCAGCGGAAGGTCAACCTTGACAGCCACGAGGAGGAGCTTGCTGCGCGCGAGCAAACATTCGGCGGGGCTCTCAAGGAAGCAGAGGATGCTTGCAGCCGCCGAGGCCGCCAAGAAGGAGCTGGAGACGAAGGTGGCGCAGCCTGGAGGCCGATCTCAAGGCGGCAAAGAAGAGCTTGCCGCGCTCAAGCGTGAGCGCGAGAAGGACGCCTATGAAGGAAATATGCCCTAGAGGCAATAATAAAGTTATTATTTATTTCCTTAATTCATGATAAATGTTTATTATTCATGCTAGAATTGTATTAACCGGAAACATAATACATGTGTGAATACATAGACAAACATAGTGTCACTAGTATGCCTCTACTTGCCTAGCTTGTTTATCAAAGATGGTTATGTTTCCTAGCCATGGACAAAAGAGTTGTCATTTGATTAACGGGATCACATCATTAGGAGAATGATGTGATTGACATGACCCATTCTGTTAGCCTAACACTTGATCGTTTAGTATGTTGCTATTGCTTTCTTCATGACTTATACAATGTTCCTACAACTACGAGATTATGCAACTCCGCTTACGGAGGAACACTTTGTGTGCTACCAAACGTCACAACGAATCGGGTGATTATAAAGGTGCTCTACAGGTGTCTCCAAAGGTACATGTTGGGTTGGCATATTTCGAGATTAGATTTTGTCACTCCGATTGTCGGAGAGGTATCTTTGGGCCCTCTCGGTAATGCACATCACTATAAGCCTTGCAAGCAATGTGACCAATGAGTTGGTTACGGATGATACATTATGTAACGAGTAAAGAGACTTGCCGTAACAAGATTGAACTAGGTATTGATACCGACGATCGAATCTCGGGCAAGTAACATACCGATGACAAAGGAACAAAGTATGTTGTTATGCGGTTTGACCGATAAAGATCTTCGAGAATATGTAGGAACCAATATGGGCATCCAGGTCCCGCTATTGGTTATTGACCGAGACATGTCTCATCATGTCTACATTGTTCTCGAACCGTAGGGTCCGCACGCTTAAGGTTTCGATGATGCTTATATTATGAGTTTTTGTATTTTGATGTACCGAAGGTTGTTCGGAGTCCTGGATGTGATCACGGACATGACGAGGAGTCTCGAAATGGTTGAGACATAAACATTGATATATTGGACGGATATATTTGGACACCGAAAAGGTTCCGGAGAGTTTGGGAATATACCGGAGTTCGGGAGGTTACCGAACCCCCGGTAAGTATATGGGCCTTATTGGGCCTTAGTGGAAGGGAGGGAGAAGGAGCAAGGGAGGGGGCGCCCCCCCAAGCCCAATCCGAATTGGGAGGGGCCGCCCCCTTTCCTTCTCTCTCCCCCTCTTCCTTCCTTCTCCTACTCCGAATAGGAAGGGGGCCAAACCTACTTGGAGTAGGTTTGCCCCCCTAGGGCGCCACCCCTTGGGCCGGCCTCCTCCTCCCTCCCTCCTTTATATACGGGTAGGGGGCTCCCTAGACACACAAGTTGATCATTGAGATCGCTCCTTAGCCATGTGCGGTGCCCCCTCCACGATATTACACCTCGGTCATATTGTAGTGGTGCTTAGGCGAAGCCTGCGACAGAGAACATCAAGATCGCCACCACGCCGTCTTGGCCGACGAACTCCTCCCCGCTCTGCTGGATCGGAGATCAGGTGCGCCATCGAGCCAGACGTGTGTCAAGAACTCGGAGGTGCCGAGTAACGGTGCTTGGATCGGTTGGACCGGAGGACGATGACTACTTCCTCTACGTTGCATCAACGCTTCGCTTCGGCTCACGAGGGTACGAGACAATACACTCTCCTCTCGCTGCTATGCATCACCATGATCTTACGTGTGCATAGGAATTTTTTAAAATTACTACGCTCCTCATCGCTGGCATCGAGCCTAGGTTTCATGCGTTGATGTTATATGCACGAGTAGAACACAAGTGAGTTGTGGACGATATAAGTCATACCGCCTACCAGATGTCATACTTTGGTTCAGCGGTATTGTGAGATGAAGCGCCCGGACCGACATTACGCCAGACGCTTACGCGAGACTGGTTTCACTGCTACGAGCACTCGTGCTTAAAGGTGACTGGCGGGTGTCTGCTCTCTCACTTTAGCTGAATCGAGTGTGGCTACGCCCGTCCTTGTGAAGGTTAAACGAGTCTATTTGACAAACTATCGCTGTGGTTTTGATGCGTAGGTAAGAACGGTTCTTGCTAAAGCCCGTAGCAGCCACGTAAAATTTGCAACAACAAAGTAGAGGACGCCTAACTTGTTTTTGCAGGCATGTTGTGATGTGATATGGTCAAACGTGATGCTATATTTTATTGTATGAGATGATCATGTTTTGTAACCGGTTATCGGCAATCGGCAAGAGCCATATGGTTGTCGCTTATTGTATGAAATGCAACGCCTGTAATTGCTTTACTTTATCACTAAGCGGTAGCGATAGTCGTAGAAGCAATAGATGGCGTAAACGACAACGATGCTACGATGGAGATCAAGGTGTCGCACCGGTGACGATGGTGATCACGATGGTGCTTCGGAGATGGAGATCACAAGCACAAGATGATGATGGCCATATCATATCACTTATATTGATTACATGTGATGTTTATCCTTTATGCATCTTATCTTGCTTTGATTGACGGTAGCATTTTAAGATGATCTCTCACTAAAATTATCAAGAAGTGTTCTCCCTGAGTATGCACCGTTGGCAAAGTTCGTCGTGCCGAGACACCACGTGATGATCGGGTGTGATAAGCTCTACGTCCATCTACAACGGGTGCAAGCTAGTTTTGCCCACGCAGAATACTCGGGTTAAACTTGACGAGCCTAGCATATGCGAGATATGGCCTCGGAACACGGAGACCGAAAGGTCGAGTGTGAATCATATAGTAGATATGATCAACATAGTGATGTTCACCATTGAAAACTACTCCATCTCACGTGATGATCGGTCATGATTTAGTTGATTTGGATCACGTGATCACTTAGATGACTAGAGAGATGTCTGTCTAAGTGGGAGTTCTTAAGTAATATGATTAATTGAACTTAAATTTATCATGAACTTAGTCCCGGTAGTATTTTGCAAATTATGTTGTAGATCAATAGCTTGCATTGTTGCTTTCATATGTTTATTTTGATATGTTCCTAGAGAAACTGTGTTGAAAAATGTTAGTAGCAATGATGCGGATTGGATCCGTGATCTGAGGTTTATCCTCATTGCTGCGCAGAAGAATTATGTCCTTGATGCACTGCTAGGTGACAAACCTATTGCAGGAGCAGATGCAGATGTTATGAACGTTTGGCTAGCTCAATATGATGACTACTTGATAGTTTAGTGCACCATGCTTAACGGCTTAGAATCGAGACTTCAAAGACGTTTTGAACGTCATGGACCATATGAGATGTTCCAGAAATTGAAGTTGATATTTCAAGCAAATACCCGAGTTGAGAGATATGAAGTCTCCAACAAGTTCTAAAGCTAAAAGATGGAGGAGAATCGCTCAACTAGTGAGCATGTGCTCAGATTGTCTGGGTACTTCAATCGCTTGAATCAAGTGGGAGTTAATCTTCTAGATAAGATAGTGATTGACAGAATTCTCTAGTCACCATCACTAAGTTACTAGAACTTTGTGATGAACTATAGTATGCAAGGGATGGCGAAAACGATTCCCAAGCTCTTCGTGATGCTGAAATCAACGAAGGTAGAAATCAAGAAAGAGCATCAAGTGTTGATGGTTAACAAGATCACTAGTTTCAAGAAAAGGGCAAAGGGAAAGAAAGGGAACTTCAAGTAGAATGACAAGAAAGTTGTCACTCCCGTGAAGAAGACCAAAGCTGGACCAAAACCTGAAACTGAGTGCTTACACTACAAAGGAAATGGTCATTTGAAGCGGAAATGCCCGGATATTTGGTGGGTAAGAAGGATGGCAAAGTGAACAAGTGTATATTTGATATACAGGTTATTGATGTGTGCCTTACTAGTGTTTATAGTAGCCCCTAAGTATTTGATACTTGTTCGGTTTCTAAGATTAGTAACTCAAACGGAGTTGCGAATAAACAGAGACTAGTTAAAGGGTGAAGTGACGATGTGTGTTGGAAATAGTTCCAAGATTGATATGATCATCATCGCACACTCCCTATACTTTCGGGATTAGTGTTAAACCTAAATAAGTGTTATTTGGTGTTTATGTTGAGCATGAATATGATTTGATCATGTTTATTGCAATACGGTTATTCATTTAAGTTAGAGAACAATTGTTGTTTTGTTTACATGAATAAAACCTTCTATGGTCATACACACCAATGAAAATGGTTTGTTGGATCTCGATTGTAGTAATACACATATTCATAATATTGAGGCCAAAAGATGCAAAGTTAATAATGATAGTGCAACTTATTTGTGGCAATTGCCGCTTAGGTCATATTGGTGTAAAGCGCATGAAGAAACTCCATGCTGATGGGATTTTGGAATCACTTGATTATGAATCACTTGATGCTTGCGAACCGTGCCTTTTGGGCAAGATGACTAAAACTCCGTTCTCCTAACAATGGAGCGAGCAATCGACTTATTGGAAATAATACATACCGATGTATGCGATCCGATGAGTGTTGAGGCTCGCGGCGGGTATCATTATTTTCTGACCTTCACAGATGATTTGAGCAGATATGGTTATATCTACTTGATGAAACATAAGTCTGAAATAGTTGAAAGGTTCAAAGAATTTCAGAGTGAAGTGGAAAATCATCGTAACAAGAAAATAAAGTTTCTGCGATCTGATCATGGAGATGAATATTTGAGTTACGAGTTTGGTCTTCAATTAAAACAATGTGGAATAGTTTCACAACTCACGCCACCTGGAACACCACAACGTTATGGTGTGTCCGAACGTCGTAACCACACTTTATTGGATATGGTGCGATCTATGATGACTCTTACTGATTTACCACTATTGTTTTGGGGTTATGCATTAGAGACAGCTGCATTCATGTTAAAAGGGCACCATCTAAATCCGTTGAGACGACACCGTATGAACTATGGTTTAGCAGTAAACCTAAGCTGTTGTTTCTTAAAGTTTGGGGTTGCGATGCTTATGTGAAAAAGTTTCATCCTGATAAGCTCAAACCCAAATCGGAGAAGTGCGTCTTCATAGAATACCCAAAGGAAATTGTTGGGTACATCTTTTATCACAGATCCGAACGCAAGATATTCGTTGCTAAAATGGATCCTTTCCAGAGAAGGAGTTTCTCTCGAAAGAAGTGAGTGGGAGGAAAGTAGAACTTGATGAGGTAACTGTACTTGTTCCCTTATTGGAAAGTAGTTCATCACAGAAATCAGTTCATGTGACAAATACACCAATTAGTGAGGAAGCTAATGATATTGATCATGAAACTTCAGATCAAGTTACTACGTAACCTCGTAGGTCTTCCAGAGTAAGATCCGCACTGTAGTGGTGTAGTAATCATGTTCTAGAAGTCATGTTACTAGACCATGATGAACCTACGAACTATGAGGAAGCGATGATGAGCCCAGATTCATGAAATGGCTTGAGGCCATAAAATCTGAGATATGATCCATGTATGAGAACAAAGTATGGACTTTGATTGACTTGCTCGATGATCGCAAGCCATGTTAAATGAATGGATCTTCAAGAGGAAGACGGACACCGATAGTAGTATTACTATCTCCAAGCTCGACTTGTTGCGAAAGGTTTTCAACAAGTTCAAGGTGTTGAATACGATGAGATTTTCTCACTCGATCGATGCTTAAGTCTGTCTCAATCATGTTAGCAATTGCCACATTTCATGAAATCGGCAAATGGATGTCAAAACTGCATTCCTTAATGGATTTATTAAAGAAGAGTTGTATATGATGCAACCGAAGGTTTTGTCAATCCTAAAAGGTGCTAACAAAATGTGCAAGCTCCAAATGATCCATCTATGGACTGGTGCAAGCATCTCGAGTTGGAATATACGCTTTGATAAGTTGATCAAAGCATATAGTTTTATATGGACTTACGATGAAGCCTGTATTTACAATAAAGTGAGTGGGAGCACTACAGCCTTTCTCGATTAGTATATGTGAGTGACATATTGTTGATCGATAAAGATGTAGAATTTTTCTCGCAAAGCATAAAGGAGTGTTTTAAAGGAGTTCTTTAAAAGAAAAGACCTCAAGAAAAGCTACTTACATATTGAGCATCAAGATTTATTGAGATAGATCAAGACGCTTGATAAGTTTTTCAATGAGTACATACCTTGGCAAGATTTTGAAATAGTTCAAAATGGAACACCAAAGAAAGAGTTCTTGCCTGTGTTGCAAAGGTATGAAATTGAGTAAGACTCAAATCCCGACCACAGCAGAAAATAGAAAGAGAATGAAAAGTCATTCCCTATGCCTCACCATAGGTTCTATAAAGTATGCTATGCTATGTACCGCACCTATTGTATACCTTGCTCTAAATTTGGCAAGGAGTACAATAGTGATCTAGGAGTAGATCATCGGACATTGGTCAAGAATATCCTTAGTAAGGACTAAGGAGATGTTTCTCGATTATGGAGGTGATAAAAGAATTTGTTGTAAAAGTTACATCAAGGCAAACTTTTACCGATCCAGATGACTCTAAGTCTCAATCTGGATACATATTGAAAGTGGGAGAAATTAGCTAGAGTAGCTCCATGCATAGCATTGTGGACATAGAATATTTGCAAAATACATACGGCTCTGAATGTGACAGACCCGTTGACTAAGATTCTCTCACGAGAAAAACATGATCACACCTTAGTACTCTTTGGGTGTTAATCACATAGCAATGTGAACTAGATTATTGACTCTAGTAAACACTTTGGGTGTTGGTCACATAACGATGTGAACTATGGGTGTTAATCATATACAGATATGATTATTGGTGTTAAATCACATGGCGATGTGAACTAGATTATTGACTCTAGTGCAAGTGGGAGACTGAAGGAAATATGCCCTAGAGGCAATAATAAAGTTATTATTTATTTCCTTAATTCATGATAAATGTTTATTATTCATGCTAGAATTGTATTAACCGGAAACATAATACATGTGTGAATGCATAGACAAACATAGTGTCACTAGTATGCCTCTACTTGACTAGCTTGTTTATCAAAGATGGTTATGTTTCCTAGCCATGGACAAAAGAGTTGTCATTCGATTAACGGGATCACATCATTAGGAGAATGATGTGATTGACATGACCCATTCTGTTAGCCTAGCACTTGATTGTTTAGTATGTTGCTATTGCTTTCTTCATGACTTATACAATGTTCCTACAACTATGAGATTATGCAACTCCCGTTTACCGGACGAACACTTTGTGTGCTACCAAACGTCACAACGAATCGGGTGATTATAAAGGTGCTCTCAGGTGTCTCCGAAGGTACATGTTGGGTTGGCATATTTCGAGATTAGGTTTTGTCACTCCGATTGTCGGAGAGGTATCTCTGGGCCCTCTCGGTAATGCACATCACTATAAGCCTTGCAAGCAATGTGACCAATGAGTTGGTTACGGGATGATGCATTATGTAACGAGTAAAGAGACTTGCCGGTAACGAGATTGAACTAGGTATTGGATACCGACGATTGAATCTCGGGCAAGTAACATACCGATGACAAAGGGAACAAAGTATGTTGTTATGCGGTTTGACCGATAAAGATCTTCGTAGAATATGTAGGAACCAATATGGGCATCCAGGTCCCGCTATTGGTTATTGACCGGAGACATGTCTCGGTCATGTCTACATTGTTCTCGAACCGTAGGGTCCGCACGCTTAAGGTTTCGATGACAGTTATATTATGAGTTTATGTATTTTGATGTATAGAAGGTTGTTCGGAGTCCCGGATGTGATCACGGACATGACGAGGAGTCTCGAAATGGTCGAGACATAAACATTGATATATTGTACGGATATATTTGGACACCGGAAAGGTTCCGAGAGAGTTTGGGAATATACCGGAGCTCCGGGAGGTTACCGAACCCCCAGTAAGTATATGGGCCTTATTGGGCCTTAGTGGAAGGGAGGAGAAGGAGCAGGAGGGGCGCCCCCAAGCCCAATCCGAATTGGGGGGGGGCCGCCCCCTTCCTTCTCTCTCCCCCCTTCCGTCCTTCTCCTACTCCGAATAGGAAGGGGGCAAACCTACTTGGAGTAGGTTTGCCCCCCTACGGCGCGCCACCCCTTGGGCCGGCCTCCTCCTCCCTCCCTCCTTTATATACGGGGTAGGGGCACCCTAGACACACAAGTTGATCATTGAGATCGTTCCTTAGCTGTGTCGCGTGCCCCCTCCACGATATTACACCTCACCATATTGTACCGGTGCTTAGGCGAAGCCTGCGATAGGAGAACATCAAGATCGTCACCACGCCGTCAGTCTTGACGGAACTCCTCCCCGCGCCTCTGCTGGATCGGAGATCGGGTGCGCCATCGAGCTGTACGTGTGTCAAGAACTCGGAGGTGCCGAGTAACGGTGCTTGGATCGGTTGGACCGGGAGGACGACGACTACTTCCTCTATGTTGCGTCAACGCTTCCGCTTGGTCTCACGAGGGTACGTAGACAATACAGTAGGATCGAAAGTATGTCTAGAGGGGGGTGATTAGACTACTTGACAATATAAAAATTCAGCCTTTTGATAAAGACAAGTTTTTGGCAAGTTCACAATGATGATCAAGTCAAGTATCACCCTACACATGCAATTCTAGAGTATAGGCAGCGGAAAGTAAATTGCACATGTAGTAAAGAGAGGTGGAGAAGAGCAAACGCAATTTGGAGACACGGAGATTTTTCTCGTGGTTCCGATAGGTGGTGCTATCGTCAATCCACGCTGATGGAGACTTCAACCCACGAGGGTAACGGCCATGCGAGAGTCCACGGAGGGCTCCACCCACGAAGGGTCCACGAAGAAGCAACCTTGTCTATGCCATCATGGCATACGCCCACGGAGGGCTAGCCTTACTCGGGGTAGATCTTCACGAAGTAGGCGATCTCCTTGCCCTTACAAACTTCTTGGTTCAACTCCACATCTCGACGGAGGCTCCCAAGCGACACCTAACCAATCTAGGAGGCACCACCTCCAAAAGGTAATAGATGGTGTTGATGATGATGAACTCCTTGCTCTTGTGCTTCAAATGATAATCTCCCCAACACTCAACTCTCCTCACTGATTTGGCTGTGGTGGAAGAAAGGATTGAGTGGAAAGCAACTTGGGAAGGCTAGAGATCAAGCTTCATATGGTGGGAGTGGAGCAACTTGATCTCAACACAAGGGTAGGTAGTTTTCTTCTCGTAAATGTAAGGTAGGAGTGGTAGTTCTTTCGATGGCTCTCTCCATGAATGAAGAGGGGTGGAGGGTATTTATAGCCTCCACACAAAATCCAACTGTTACACACATTTGACCAATCTCGGTCGGACCGAAGTTGACAACTCGGTGAGACCGAAAGTTCAAATCATGTGAACGTTGGGATTTTCGATGGGACCGAAAATACAAACTCGGTGAGTCCGATTCGTAAAGACAAGAGCTTGCCAATCTCGGTGGGACCGACTTCATCATCTCGGTGACACCGATTTGATGACGTATGTTACTGAAGCTTGGCAACTCAAGTTTCGTGAGACCGAGTTCGAATCGGAAAATCCGAGATTTCTAGGGTTTGGCTATATGGCTGAGGTGGTTCATCTCGGTGTGGTGAGTTTAGGAAATCGGTGGGACCGAGATTACTTATGAGTGTATTATGGAAGTGAAAGTTGCTGATAGTTTAGGAGATGTATCACTAAGCACTTTGAGCAACCAGATCATTATCATAACCTCATCCCCTTTAATAGTATTGGCTTTCCTATAGACTCAATGTGATCTTGGATCACTAAACCAAAAATGGAGTCTTGAGCTTTTGCCAATGCTTGCCTTAGCATTTTGAGGGGTCCACTTCTTCAGTCCTTGCCATACCCATATCAACGAACTTTCTGAAATGATTCTCAAGAAACTATTAGTTCAATGATATATATGTTGTTATTAATTACCAAAACCACCCGGGATTAGTTGCACTTTCAATCTCCCCTTTTGGTAATTGATGACAACATATAGATCAAAGCTTCGACAAAGGATATAATCAATGAATAATATCGTCGCTTTGAGAAGTATGTGATAAGCAAGAGCTCCCCTAAATTTGTGCATTATTTAAGATTTATGCTTGAATGCAAATGCACAATCGATTAGGATCATGGGTCACTCTTCCAAGTCACATACATCTTGGTGGAGCGCACAAAATGATAAGAATGAATAGCATGCACCCAATCACCAAGACATGAGTAAATGGTCATACAAGATAGGAATAGCATATGATAAGCATTAAGCACACATTAAAGCATAGTACGACCAAGCACTCATTAAGGTGGGATCAAACATAGTATCAAACACACGGAATGTCACGAAAACCAAAAGTATCTCAAATAAACCGCAAATGAAAGAAAGAGCAAAAGCGCAAAGACAAAAGCACTCTCTCTCTCGAAGTCCTATGATCTATACAATTTCTCCCCCTTTGGCAACAAGTTACCAAAAAGTTCGAAAAGGCATAGAGCTATACGTCACTAGGGACTCTCACGGGCGGCTCTATGCAGGTTGATGGAGTTGATATGGCAGATCGGCGAAGACTTCACTGATGTCTGTCTTTGGAGGAGTGGTCACCGAGCTGGAGCCGGAGCAACCGATGGAGCTGTGGAGGTGTTGAAGCTGTAGTCCCGTGTCGATCCATCGAATAGCAATGATCGGGTCCTATGGGAACCGGAGCAGTCTGTTGATAAGCATCCCGACTAGGTCATCTCGCATCTCACGCATGAGCTCTTCCTTCTCCTCTTTGCTTCCTCAATATCTGCCTCAAGCTTGTTGATAGTTACTTGCACTTCATCGACTTCACATCCAGAGCATGGATCTTGTCTTCAACAATCCTCTCTAGGCTCTCCCGAGACTGCATAATGCTGGCCAGCGTTGCTCAATCCTTTGGGTAGCTTCAAGTAGCTGTTCTCCAACACTCTTTGGTTTAGCTGCTGCTGCTTCCTTCTCGACTTTGGCTTTCTTGGCAGCTTCAATCTTTGCTTGACCTCAACGAAGTTGGATCCTCCTCATCCATCACAACATCATTGTCCTCATGCTCAGCTGCAATGGTAAGTGTTCTCTATCCAACAAGAATGTGCCCGTGCCAAACTTGGCATTGATAAGCATCTGAATATGCGGGCAAATCCACACGACCTTTTCTCGTCACCGCAGTCCTCTTAATAGTCTCAACTATCAAGTCCATCACCTTGAAAGGTGCCTTCTCATCAAGTATATGCAGCATGTTGATAGAGTACCCTCCGATCATGCGATGATCTCCGACTTGGGCATCAAGGTATGCCTCGTAATAGTGTTTGTGGTAGGTAGACCTGCTCGAGATAATACACCGAGCCGAGCTTCCAAATTCCCAAATCCTTAGCTGGAACCTCTTTGTACATGTTCTTCATAGATTCATGGTTCTTCTTGGGAATACCATAAACATCAACATCATCCTCTCTCTGCCTTTGGAGCATTCAAGTTCTGCCCATTCTTCAACAAGAGAAGAATACCTTTGGCCTTCACCATCCATGTGATCTTTCCATCTGGATAGAAATGAGTTGTGGCATAGAATTGCATAATCATTTCATCATTCCAACTTGTCAACTTTTGACCAACAAAATCTGCAACACCACATGCAGTGAAGCTCTCATGCACATGTGGAAAGAAGTCTCTGTGCTCTTCACTGTCAATGTATTTCCAATCAACAAATCTGGTGTCTGCCACTATGGGCTTCTTGTCCATTAGCACTGTCTCATAGAAGTCATGCTGCTCTCTGGTGTGGAATTTGGGATCAACAGCAGTTCTTCTCCTCACGGCA
>JAHHZJ010000601.1:0-133522 GCA_021437245.1 Aegilops speltoides | reverse complement strand
TATGGGTCAGACTGTCTCCATAGCCTGAGACCTCTATCTTTCCTTTCCTTCATGTTCTCAGCTTGAGGATGAGCATCATTGTGGATTGGCAGTTTTGGACGAAGTTTCAGCAGAACTGGTGCTTCATCATCTGACACAGCTGGTGGCACATCATCTTTCTTCTTCTCTGATGCTGGAATGTTCCTGACTGTTTTCTTGGGCTTGGCAGCAGGCTTTGCTGGAGCTGCCTTGACTGGAGCAGATTGCTTGGACTTTGAAGTAGCTCCTGCCCTGATGGCATCACCCATGAGATTAGGCTTCTGAGGAGGTTGGGGTGCTTCCTCATCCTCATCTTCCTCTGCTGCATCATCATGCACTAACCTCTTCCTCTTGGAAGTTTTCTTCACTTTGCTTGTAGTTTCCTCTTCCAAACTCAGCTTCTTAGCAACAGTGGATTGCTTGACTTTTCTGGTGCCTTTCTTTGTCTGCTGACCTTGAGGCTCTTTGGCAACAACTTTCCTCTTGGGCTTTGAGGTGACCTCTTCCTCAATGACAAAATCAGAATCTTCTTCATCTGAGTTTCTCTTCTTTCTGGCCCTGGTGGCTGCAGGAGGCAAACCACTTGGTGTACTTCTCTCACCATCATCTGATGAGCTGCTGGGATCAGGACTAGTGCCTGCCTCGAATATCTGCTATTGGTGACTCGCCTGTTCTCGATTTGCCACCGGCATCCGACATGGCCGACAACCCGTGAATAGATAAGGTGTAGGCGAGTAGAAGAGTTATCACAAACTGCAGAAATTTTGCAAACAAATGAGTTCAAATTTCAGTTTTAGGTTTTCACAGAAGACATTTCGGTCGACCGAGTTTAAAATTCGTGAATCCAAGTGTTCAAACAGAAGCTTTCACACCACTTTCGGTTGGACGAAGTGGGTTTCGTCCCGCCGAAAACACTAGGGTTTCACTAAATCCTCATTTCGTCACACCGATTTGCACAACTTCGGTTGGACCGAAGGTGCAAAGGTAATGGCCATAGGCCAAATCGGTCATACCGAAAATGTAAAATCGGTCTCACCGAGATGTGTTCGGCGGAAACCTAACCCTAAAACTTTTACTCAATTTCGCTCAAAGGAACTAATCTGTGTTCGGAAGATTTCAATCGTGTCAAGATTACAGGCAAACCAAACGTGCATTGAATCGGAGATGGGAGCACGAGTGGGATCAAACTCACCCTAACTTGGTGGAGTTCCTCTCGGCGCAACGGCGCTGGAGAAGATGTCCGCTGACGGCGACGGAGACTCAAGGCGAGGGCGCCAAAGCGACGACGGAGACGATCCGGAGACCACGGCGACGGCAGCAAGGGGTGCGGGGGCGAAACGTTTGAAGTAGAAATCAACGCGCGGCCCTCGGAGTATATATACCCCTTTGTTGTCGGTGGGACCGAGTTGTAAAACTCGGTGGCACCGAGATGGATAACTGCAGGGCAGTTATACACTTCGGTCACGCCGAAAATCACAACTCGGTTTCACCGAGGTGAAAACCTAGATCAATCTAAATGCTTTCGGTTTGACCGAGTTTGAGTGGGTTGGTCTGACCGAAATCAAATAGAAGGTTTTAGAAGTTAGCCTTTGACGGATCGGTGGCTCCGAGTGCTCCTCACTCGGTGGGTCCGAAAATGACTTGTTCAAAGTTTGTGATATAAGCATGAATAGAATTTGAGACAAGAAAGCATAGATAGCTAGGGGAGGAACTTAGGCATTCTTGTCCATCCATTTGGTCAGAAAAATCAAAAAGACCAAAGCAACAAATGGATGTCCTCGAATGGATAAAATCATGCATCCAACATGCTCACACAATAAGATAGCAAATGAAATATGTGTCAAACATGCACAATCAAACTCTAGCTACTATCACACAATTTGTCGATGACTAGGGCATCTATATATGAGTATATTGACTTAGGAGTCAAATGAGAACATTTGATCATAGGTCATACTCATCGTTTAAGCACAAGTGGGGTTACCACTTTTACATAAAGCATTGATGTGTTCACATCATTTGAAGATGCTTTAGCTCAATTCTTTAGAGCAAAGCTCCCCTAGATGTGAGAACCCTTTAAAGGGTCAAACTAACCTTGGGTTGTCGAGAAGACTTCATGTAGATGTTGAAGATGTGGATGCTCAATGTTGATGAAGATCATCAAGAGTTGGGAGCAATCCTTTGGATTCGGGCACTTTCAATACCTACATGGGTTAGTCCCACAAGGAACAAACAAGGATATCCATGGACATAGATTGAAGTACACAATAGATGATGTCCATGAAAGCAATGATTACCTTGTCCCTTGACTTACCAACAAGAGGGTTTGTGACTCCATGAACTAGTGCAAGATGTGGAAGTTGATTGCACAAGTTCTTGCCAAAATGAATGTGAGTGAAGTATGTTGGCGGAGTCACCTCAAGAACTCTCTAGTTCTTCTTCTTCGATCCACATCATCTTGATGGGAATCCTTGGGGTTGTAGTTGAGCTTGACGAAGTAGAACTTGACGCTTCCTTGGGAACCCACTTGACCATGGCTTGAGGTGCTTCAATAAATGCATCAATCTCCTCTTGAAGCTTGTCCTTGCCTTTTAGCTTGTGGTCTTGTGGTGGAAGGTCATCTTGAGCTTGTTCCACATTGGAAGAAGTAGGATTGTACTTCTCCTTTTGAGAAACAAACTTTGGAGTGGGATATTGACCTTCTTCCCATTCAACACCCTCGGCGTTGAACTTTCGCTCAAAACCAATTCCTTGATTCTTCCGGTGCCTTCCTTGCTTGCGAACAATTTCTCAAAGTTCTTGCTTCCGCAAGGCTCTTGTAGACACCTTTCTATAATTCCTTTCAATAAACTATTTTCTTGCTCAAGTGTAACTTGGCTTGAAACATTGTTAGTGGAATCAAGAGAACTACTAGAAGCAACAATATTGGATTTAGCATGGTTATTGTTACTACTAGATGAAGAATTTTTCTTATGCTTGTCATGCTTAGTTTTAATGGGAGGCAAGAAATTAGACAAGAGAAGTCGTTTGGCAAGATATGAAGAACTCTTCTTTCAAGATCGCATTGATAGCTTTTAGAAACTCATGTTCTTGCTCTAGAGTGAGCTTCTCAAGCGTAGCTTCTCATGAGATCTTAGGAGCTCTCTATGATCTTCTTCAGTTGTTTCATGAGCTAACTTAAGAGTGTTTAGTTCTTTAGTTAGACGCTCAATCTCCTTCATAGCATTGTCATTCGACTCTTCTCGACTATAAAGACTACTAGCATGTTCATCATTACTAGGCTCACTAGATTTATCATGTAAGAGCTCATCTTCACCAAGCAAGTCATCCTCATCACTATCAAAGTCAATGAATTCAGGGTGTGATACCTTGGGGCCTTTTGCCATGAAGCATCTTCCAATTCCCTCATTTGGTGAATCAAATATGTCATAGGAGTTGGAGTTGGAGGATACGAGAGCAAGACCGGCAACACCTTCATCTTGAATGTAGTCGGAGTTGGAGTGATAGCTTCTTTCGGATTGATTGTCGGAGTCGGAGCCGGAGACCCATTCACCTACATGAGCTTGATGTTTTCTTCTTGTGTAGCTCCTTGATGACTTGTCTTTCCTCTCTGAATCCTTGCTTCTCCGAGAGGGTCTTTGTTCATAACGATCATCTCTACTCCTTCTCTCTTTCCGAGGTGACTCATCTCTTGAGCTTCTTTTTCTTGGAGATTCTTCTCTTCTCTTGTGGGGAGCCGAACACTCATTTGAGTAGTGTCCGGGTCTTCCACAATTGTAGCAGTTTCGATCACGACTAGAAGATCTCTTTTCATCATATGATCTAGACTTTGAGCTTCTTTCTTTGCTTCTACTCTTGTAGAATTTGTTGAAGTTCTTCACCATTAGGCTTATCTCTTCATTGGAAACTAGCTTGTCACTTGAGGTTGTGGGAGCATCACATGTAGCTTTGTAAGCACCACTTGACTTGTTGTGAAGCTCTTCCTTATCTTTAAGTGTCATCTCATGAGCAACAATTCTTCCAATGACTTCGTTGGCTTGAGATTCTTGTAGTTTGGCATCATTTGGATCAAAGTGCACATGGTGTCATACTTTCCATCCAAAGCTCGAGAATCTTCTTGATGATGAATCGGTCGGTCATTTCTTCGCTTCCTAAGCCGGCAATCTCATTGGTGATGAGAGCAAGCCTAGAGTACATTTCAGCGACTCTTCACCTTCCTTCATCTTGAACTTGTCAAGTTGACCTTGAAGAACATCTAGCTTTGATTCCTTCACGGACTCGGTACCTTCGTGCATTTCAACCAAAGTATCCCAAATCTCTTTTGCATTCTCAAGACGGCTGATTTTGTTGAACTCCTCGACACAAAGCATTGAAGAGAATGTCACAAGCTTGAGCATTGTTTTGCAACATCCGCAATTCATCCGCTAGGGCTTCACGATCCGAACTTTTCCTTCCTCAAGAATTCACCTTGCAAACCAACACAAATAATGCCCCATGCGGCTGGGTTATGGCCAAGAATATGCATTTTCATTTTATGCTTCCAACTAGCAAAGTTTGAACCATCAAAGTAAGGACCTCTACTGAAAATTACCTCACTAGACGCCATACTCTCCTAGGTTGTGAAACCAAGCTTATGGAGTCCAATGCAATGGAAACCAATACAATGGAGACCAAAGCTCGATACCACTTGTAGGATCGAAAGTATGTCTAGAGGGGGTGATTAGACTACTTGACAATATAAAATTCAGCTTTTGATAAAGACAAGTTTTTGGCAAGTTCACAATGATGATCAAGTCAAGTATCACCCTACACATGCAATTCTAGAGTATAGGCAGCGGAAAGTAAATTGCACATGTAGTAAAGAGAGGTGGAGAAGAGCAAACGCAATTTGGAGACACGGAGATTTTTCTCGTGGTTCCGATAGGTGGTGCTATCGTCAATCCACGTTGATGGAGACTTCAACCCACGGAGGGTAACGGCTGCGAGAGTCCACGGAGGGCTCCACCCACGAAGGGTCCACGAAGAAGCAACCTTGTCTATGCCATCATGGCATACGCCCACGGAGGGCTAGCCTTACTCGGGGTAGATCTTCACGAAGTAGGCGATCTCCTTGCCCTTACAAACTTCTTGGTTCAACTCCACATCTCGACGGAGGCTCCCAAGCGACACCTAACCAATCTAGGAGGAACCACCTCCAAAAGGTAATAGATGGTGTTGATGATGATGAACTCCTTGCTCTTGTGCTTCAAATGATAATCTCCCCAACACTCAACTCTCCTCACCGATTTGGCTGTGGTGGAAGAAAGGATTGAGTGGAAAGCAACTTGGGAAGGCTAGAGATCAAGCTTCATATGGTGGGAGTGGAGCAACTTGATCTCAACACAAGGGTAGGTAGTTTTCTTCTCGAAATGTAAGGTAGGAGTGGTAGTTCTTTCGATGGCTCTCTCCACGAATGAAGAGGGGTGGAGGGTATTTATAGCCTCCACACAAAATCCAACCGTTACACACATTTGACCAATCTCGGTCGGGACCGAAGTTGACAACTCGGTGAGACCGAAAGTTCAAATCATGTGAACGTTGGGATTTTCGTGGGACCGAAAATACAAACTCGGTGAGTCCGATTCATGTAAAGACAAGAGCTTGCCAATCTCGGTGGGACCGACTTCATCATCTCGGTGACACCGATTTGATGACGTATGTTCTGAAGCTTGGCAACTCAAGTTTCGTGAGACCGAGTTCGAATCGGAAAATCCGAGATTTCTAGGGTTTGGCTATATGGCTGAGGTGGTTCATCTCGGTGTGGTGAGTTTAGGAAATCGGTGGGACCGAGATTACTTATGAGTGTATTATGGAAGTGAAAGTTGCTGATAGTTTAGGAGATGTATCACTAAGCACTTTGAGCAACCAGATCATTATCATAACCTCATCCCCTTTTAATTGTATTGGCTTTCCTATAGACTCAATGTGATCTTGGATCACTAAACCAAAAATGGAGTCTTGAGCTTTTGCCAATGCTTGCCTTAGCATTTTGAGGGGTCCACTTCTTCAGTCCTTGCCATACCCATATCACCGAACATTCTGAAATGATTCTCAAGAAACTATTAGTTCAATGATATATATGTTGTTATTAATTACCAAAACCACCCGGGGATTAGTTGCACTTTCAAATACTCTCCCCTCTCGTTGCTATGCATCACCATGATCTTACGTGTGCGTAGGAAATTTTTTGAAATTACTACGTTCCCCATCAGCCTACACCCTTGGCGAGCTGCAGGGTCGTCTCATCGAGAAGGGCAAGGAGCTTAGCACCGCCAAGGACTCCAACGCAGATCTTGAGTTGAAGCTGACTACTTTGACCAAGATGCTGGATGGCGCCAGGGAGCAGGAGGTGGCCTTGAAGAAGAAGATCAAGGCCGACGAGGCGCTGCTGGCGAGGGCTGCTACCGCCCAGAACACTTTTAGGGAGAATGTGGAGCACTGGACGGAGGGTCTCGTGGATGTTGCCGCATCCATCGACGAGGAGTGGCGCGCACTGGGGTTGGAGGATCTCGGGTATTCCTCCGATCGTAACCTCCAACCCAGCGCCAAGCTCAGCTTCTTCTTCAGAGGCGTGGCGATGGCCCTCCAGCGACTCCGGGAGAAGATCCCAAAGCAGCTGGCCGACGAGTCGCGCAAGATTTGCGCGGAAGCTCTTCAAAAGGTGTTGGTGAAGGTGGCCTTCCGCAACCCAGGCCTCAACCTCACCAACGTCCTCAGGACCTTGCCGCCGGATGCTGACCCGGAAGCGCTCAAGACCCTTGTCGCACCCATTGTGGACAAGGTGAGCGGGATCAAGAGGGTTGAGGGCGATCGCGTAGATTAGGCCGCCCGTTTTCTCCTATTCTTGTCGCTGCTGGTCATGTTATGAAAACAATCTGTTAGAGTTGCGACAAGCTATCTTGTAATATAACTCTATTTTGGGTATCGATTGCTATGTTATTTCCTTTACTTGATTCCTTCCTTTGTATGTTTTTCCCTACGCTTTTAGGGAACTTGTCGGCGTAGGCACCTTAGCCACGAGCGCTGAGTGCGGGACGTCAGCAGCCTGCTGGCGGTGCCGCCACCGACAAGAAACCTTGTCGCAACTAGTCGCAGCTCACTTAAGTTGTTGAGCGGACTCGAAACAAAGTAAGGGCGCAACTAGCTACGAGTTGGTTCCTCCGCGCACAAGTTTTCCATACAAAGCACGGTCGTTCGAGGAAGATAACTTAAAATTTTTAAAACTGATTGCTCAAACTTTGGCAACTTAGCTTTTCTGTCATTTGCGTCCCTAAAGGTGAAACTTTCTTGAACGACGCTTTGGTCACACCATTATCTTCTCCTTTCCCCCAGCAAACTTGTGGGCGTGGGGAACCTTCCTTTCTTTGAGAAAGAGAAAGAAGAGAAAATAAAGATAAGGAGCCTTACGGCTCGTTATTGCTTACTGGGGGTAGGCGCTGCACAAAGTGTCAGATAACACGTGCAAAAAATATAGAAAGCATGAAATTGACAAGATGTGCGGAGCACATGAGCTTTACTTATGCACGGGGTCTGCGCCCGGCTTTGTACAAAGGATTACATGCAACAGCGGCAAGACTTGTACAAAAGGTGGTTGCCGGAACAGGTTCTGGCAACCGCGCCTTACGGGTAAAACTTACGAAGATACTCAATGTTCCAGGAGTTGCTCACCGGAGTGCCATCTTCGGCTCAAGGCGGACAGCGCCAGGCCTAGTGACTCATTTCACCCGGTAAGGGCCTTCCCACTTCGGCGTCAACTTGTTGGAATTCTTGGCGGACTGAATGCGCCGAAGAACAAGGTCGCCTTCCTCGAGACTTCTGGCATTAACTTTGTGGCTATGGTAGCGGCGCAAAAGCTTGCTGTAGCAGCAGCTCGTCTAATGCCTGAAGACGGTCTTCCTCAAGGAGCAGCGCGTCATCTTGTCGCAGCTGCTCTTGCTCAAGCTCATCATAAGCGAGCACTCGAGGTGACCCGTATACGAGTTCCCTGGGGAGAACTGCCTCTGCTCCATAGACTAGAGCGAAGGTGTCCGCGGCGGTGGCTCGATTTGGCATCATCCTGATCGACCAAAGAACCACCGTAGCTCCTCAATCCAGTTCTTTCCGCACTTGCGCAGCCTTTGTCGAAAGTCCTGGTCTTGAGCCCGCGCAGCACTTCAAGATTTGCCCTCTCCGCTGACCGCTGCTTCTCGGATGAGCAAATGAAGCGAAAGCAAACCTTGGCGCCAAGATCTTGGACGTACTGCATGAAGGTGCGGCTCATGAATTGCGTGCCGTTGTCGGTGATGATCCTGTTAGGGATCCCGAAGCGACAAACAATCAACCTGAAGAACTTGATCTGCCGATCGTCTTGTCACCTTCCTCATCGCTTCCACTTCCGCCACTTTGTGAACTTGTCGATTGCAACGCATAAGTACTCAAAGCCCCGACAACTCGGGGAAAGGGGCCGAGATGTCGTGCCCCAGCACCGAAAATGGCCAGGATAAAGGGATTGTTTGGAGAGCTTGAGCTGGCTGGTGTATCTGCTTGGAATGGAACCGCACGCTTCACACTTGGTTACTTGTGCGATTGCATCCTGGAGGGCTGTTGGCCAAAGAAACCTTGCCGCACGCTTTGCGGCAAGTGCTCTTCGCCAATGTGGTGACCACATATGCCTCCATGTATCTCGCCAACAGCTTTTGTCCATCTTCCCGTGAATACACTTCAATTTCACACCGTTGAGTCTTCTTACATGCAGTGTGTTGTCGACAAAACCGGTACATACTTGACTGCCGGGCTACTCTTTCCGCTTCTTCTTGCTCTTCGGGAAGTTCTCCTGTCTGAAGGAAACGGACAATCTGTTGTGCCCATGCTGGAGCTTGTGGCTCGACAACAAGGACTAAAGGCACATCTGCTGCTGCGGGAACATCCGCTTCTACGGCGAGAACCTGCGGCTTAGCCGGAGCTTGACGTTCCCCGGCAAGCTTGCCGGAGCAAAACTTGTCGGGAGCGTCTGCTTCAACGGTACAAACCCTAGGGCTTGCCGGAGTAGACTGTTCCTCAGCACCCTTGGTGTTGATCTTGGGGACCTTCTTGGCGGCGGCTTCGCAACGAGCTCGTGGATCTGATGATGCGGTGGAGTCGCTGTCGAGGTTGATCCGGCGAGTCGGCGATCTTGGCCTTCTGGGCGGAGAATGCACGGTGGTTGCACCCGCACCGGTTTTGTCGCCATTGGCTCGTGCCTGACAGTCTTGCCGCGGCTGCGATGTACTCGGCTGCCGTGGAGTGTCGCCGTTGGTGAAGCCGATGAGACTCTGAATGGTGGCCCTCCATTCGTCGATCTTGTCTGCCGTTGGAGGGTAATCCAGGAGCAGTTGAGCTCGCGCCAGAGCTTCTGCCGAAGTGGTGGGCGGTAGTGGCGAACGGTGCGAGGAGCGGGATATGCTCGGACTTCTAACTATGTTAGAAGGAGCAGCATCCCGTCCAGGCGACCGTGTCTCGCTCGTGCCAGCATGTTGGCGTGTCTCGGGGGTTGGATGCGACATATGCCAACGGGTGGCTTATCATGGTGGGGGCGAGTAGAACGTCGCCGGTGCCTGGAAACGGGATGAGGCGAAGACATGCACGCCGCAAATCTTACCCAGCCGGGGCTCTCCGAGGAGATAACACCCCTTATCGCTGCTGCGGGGTCTCCGCATGATCACTAGGGGCGATAGTACAATGGTGCTCCTCGAGCTGTGTGGAGGCGAGGAAGGAGCAAGGCTAGCTCTTTCCCTCTTGCTATCTGTCTAAACCTATCCAAAATAAACCCTTTGCATGGGTGCCCGGGGGTTTAGAGTAGGCCTACCCCGGTACAATGGTAATCCGACCGGGCGTGGCCCCGGCCGCCGGGCTCTCTCTCGCAACCGCTATCCCGCTGACTTTAGGGCTCGCCGATCGGCGGGTCCAGCAGACAGGCGTAACATCAGGCAAAGACCTCGATGACGCAGGCTTGGTCATGGGGTCGTGGGAGCAGTCGCCGCTGTCGGTGATCACCGCCGCCCTCCCGTCCAATCTGGTTTATGGCTTGTGGGGCCTGGCCGGAGGCGGCCGACTGGGAGGCCGACTCCGTGGGCCGCCTTCGACTCTCCGGCGAGTTCTTCTATCTCACCGACGGGGTCGGCGATCTCCGGCCGTCTGGCGCCCCGTCGTGGGCACAAGGCCTTGTGCACTCGTGGGTGAGAATCAGGAGGCATGGCAACAGTGCCGCGCCTCACCGGAGATCTCCTGGTGACGCGGCTCACTGTAGCCACGCCTTCTTCCCAGGTCCGAGGGGACAGCCACGATGGGGCTGTACCCTGCATTGGTCTTCGTGGAAGGTCGCGGGCCGACTCTCAGAGTCGGCCCCTTGAGAGGTCGCAAGCCCAGAGTCGGCTTGGTCCAGAGTCGCCGTCTGGGGACTCTGCTTCTTCGAAGGTCGCCAGCTGGGACTCGGCTTTCTCGAAGGTCGCCAGCTGGGGCTCGGCCTTCTCGAAGGTCGCCCTGCTGGGACTCGGCTTTTTCGAAGGTCGCCCTGCTGGGACTCGGCTGAGGGGCGCAGCCTGCCCCGATGTCTTGAAAGATCTTGGGTCCTGGGTCAGCCTACCCATGACCCATTACTCCGACAGAGTCCCGGCCGGGCGGCCGGCGGCGCCGCCTCGTGGGGCTTCGGCAGTTTCAGTCTCTGCGGCGCCGACTCTGAGATCCGGCTGCCGCGTCTTCGGGCCGCCTCGTAGGAGCCGGCCCGGCCCTGCTAGAGGCCGCCTCTCGCAAGTCATGGCGGGAAACCAGCGGTGTATCGGCTACGCTTCCCTGCCATCTGCGAGACGGTCCTATCGCGTAACGCCATGTGGAGGCGATAGCCTGCCTGCCCACGCGCGTGACGGGACGGGCCGCCAGGTGGGGCTCGCCATTACCGCGCCTCGGCCTCCGAGCGGATCCGCTGTGGCCGAGGGCGGTTGGCATCCCCACGCGGTTACTGCGGGCAGTAACTTCGTGGGGTTTTTAATCGTGGGGCGTCGTGGGGTCGTGGGCGCGAAGCATCCCCACGCGCCCCTCGGCTTCTCAGCCCGCGGGGCTATAAATAGCCGAGGGGAGTGGCGGCACAGCACGCGCGACCCCCCCGCCCTCTTGCCCTTCTTCTTGCTCCGTCGCTCCGTCGCTTTCTTCTTCCTCGCCGACGATGAGCTCCTCCTCCGCCGCGCCCCCCGCCTCGCGCTCCGGCGAGTGGGATGGCTCAGACGTGGACGCGGAGGACATCGAGTTCCTCCGCCGGACCCGCCGCCTCCCGAGCGCGGATTTGGTGCAGGCCCGCCCTGCGCCGGCGGGAGAAATCCGGCCCGCGCCGGAGGCGGGCGAGCGGGTCATCTTCCGCTCGCACCTCATGCGCGGGATGGGGCTCCCGGCGAGCGGGTTCCTCCGCTCGTTCCTCGAGCTGTACCACTTGCAGCCGCACCACCTCACCCCCAACGCGGTGGTGCTTCTCTCCGCCTTCGCCACCCTGTGCGAGGGCTACATTGGCGTCCTCCCCACCCTCGAGCTGTGGGGGGAGTTCTTCTCTTTGAAGCTCGGCACGCAGGCTGCCGGCACGCCGGCGCAGTGCGGCACGTTCATCGCGTCACGGCGCACGACGGCCGATAACCCTTTTCCGCCCATCCCGCTGGTGAAGTCGGTGAAGATGTGGCAGAAGACATACTTCTACGTGAAAAACGTCGCCACCGACGGCGATCGGGTCAACTTGCCGCCCTTCGACCCGAGCGGCCGACGGGCGGCCGGCTAGCTGGTCTCATCGATCGAAGACGCTGCCTCGGTCGGGCGCCGTGGCGCGCCTCGAAGTCATGACGCAGATCGGAGGGGCTCGTCGCCTCCGACCTCCACCGCCGCCGTGGCGCGCCGGTACTTCCGCTCAAGGCCGCCCCATCTCATCTCGCCAGATGAGCGGTCGGTACGATCCAAGCCGACTGTGCACCAAAGACATGCCGCACGGAGAAGTGGCGAACATGGTGAACCTCATCGCCCACTGCAAGCTCACCAACGAGTGGCAGTTCGGCAAGGAGCCATACTCGCGCGACAACCCTCCGCCAGTGGTAAGTTTTTCCATCTGTGTTCCGATCTTGCTTGTATCCGACTTCGAGCTCTGATCTCGTTGGTTTCTTGAGCAGAATCCCCTCACGGCGCCTGCTGCCGGCGCCCTGAGAGAGCCGCGTGAGTACGTCCCTGACCGTGAGTTCAGCGACATCGACGACCCCGACTTGGGGGCAAGGCTGAGGCCGACGCCGAGGCGGCGGAGAGGAAGAAGACGGCGGCCTCAGACTGTCTGCGACCTTCGCCGACTGGCCTGAGGGCGACGTCGACGCGGAAGTCGTCCCGCCCCGCCAGCCAAGAGCCGGCCCTTCCACCCAGGCCGGCGCAAAGAGGCGTCACGCCGGGCCGAGTGCGCCCGGCGGCAGGTCGAAGAAGCCCCGGGGAACCGCCGCCGCGACCAAGCGGGAAGAGGCGGCCGCGAAGGCCAACCGCTTCCGGAAGGAAGTGAAAAGGCCGCCGCTTGTCTCTTCGTAAGTCCCTTTCTTTGTTTCTCTCCTGATTTTGCTTGAATTGCTCTGACTTTCCCCCCTTTCTTCTCCAGCGCCCCCCTCTCCCTTGAGAGAGTCGCCGCGCCCTCCGTCATGGGGTCGGGGGCGACGTCCTCCAACACGCGGCGGGTCGACCCCGCCGCCGATCTCCGGGAGGCGACGGAGCGGAACGCGCGGGAGAAGCGCGCGGAGGAGGAGGCCGAGCGCCTAGAGAAGGCGCAGGCCGATAAAGGCGCCGCCAATGCCCAGCATCATCCGGACGAGGCCGTGGTCGCGCCGCGGCGCTGCAAAGCGGGATGCCGAGGCCGTTCGTCGGCGCTGCGATGCGATGCTCCCCATTTGTTGTCGGCGCCGCCGCCTCCCAATTCACGGGTAGACCGGGAGGTCAAGACCGCCAACCCTCTCGCGAGAGGAAGGTGGCGGCGCCGGGCTCGGACACCCGCGCCCGCCTCCGCCACCTCCGCCGCCTTCGTCTCCGAGGCCACGGCAAGCAGCCGCGGACCCGCAGGATCCGCCCGGCCGCGGACGACGCCGACGCAACAGCTGCTTCTCCAGTCGCCGCTTAAGCCGCCGCTGGTCGAAGGACGAGCTCCGCGCCAAGCTGGCTCGAGAGACCGACGCCGCCAAAGATGGCGAACTCGACGCCGAGGCCTCCAGCCTTGCGCCCACCGCTGGGTGCGCTGGCGGCGCAACGGCTCGCTGAACCAGCGCTCGACGTTCACCCAAGTTGCGCAAGGAAGGCGAGGCCCTCCAACTCTACACCAGGACGCATCTGGCCATGCGGGCCTCCGTCCGGGTACGCTTTGTTTTTCCTTTTTCGTTTTCTTGTCTTTCTCTGTGTGGGCGCGCCAGCGCACCCACCGGGTGTAGTCCCCGAGTTCGGAGTCGGCTGCTGAGCAGGTGGCTCGGAACTCCTTCTAGCGAGCTCCGAAGGCTGACTTTGCTTTGCCGGCCTTGCAGGAATATCACAACCTCCGCGCTACTGCCTTCAACGGCAACGTTGAAGAACTGAGGAACCGGACCGCCGATTTGGCGGAGAGTCGAGGTAAGCGGATTCTTCCTTCTTCGCGGGCGCGTATGGGCGCTCATGGTTGTAGTCCCGAGATTCGGCCGATCACGAGCAGTCGGGCCGGATCTCTCTGGCGACTTTTCCTTCTTTCTTCTCCGCGGGGGCGCGCTGGCGCGCCCGCGGGCTGTAGTCCCCGAGATTCGGGCCGACTGCTGAGCAGTCGGGCCGGATCTCCCCGGCGACCTTCTTTGTTTGACGATGCTCTATCTTTCTTTGGGCTTCAGATGCCAATGCCGCCCTTCAAGGGCAGCTAGATGAGGCCAAAGCCGCCTGTTGCGCTAAGGAGGAGGAGTGCGACAAGCTCGTCCAAGAGCGCGACCTTCTGGCAACGCAGTTGGCCGAGCAGAGGGACCTGCTTCAGAAGGCACAGGAGGACGCCAAGTCGCGGGAAGAGGGCCTCGTAGCCGAGTTCGCGATGGAGCGGGCCGCCTGGACCGACCGCGAGGCGATGCTGACCTCCGGCTATCACGTGCTCGAGGACGTCGTCGACGGTAACTCCTGGCTTCTCTTCTTTGATCCTTCGACTCTTCGTCGAACTGTCTTCTGTTTTTTTTTTTGACTGTTTCCTTTTCTTGTCTTTGGCAGACTTCTTCCCCGGCCACTCGCAGGCCGTCCCTCCGGCCATCGAGGCGGATCGGGAGGAGCGGAGGGCGCAGGGCGAAGTGATCGCCGCTAACGCGCCCCGAACCGTCGACGAGCAGATCTTGAGCATCGGGCTCGCCGCCCTGCCACCGCTTGATGCGCCGCCTCAACGCGCCGGGCGCCAAGTCGCCACCGCCACATGGCCGGAGGTGCCGCTCTTCGCACCGCCACCGGACGGCCGACCGGCCGGAAGTCGCCGTCGATCGCTTGAGGCTTGGAAGGGCTCCTCGCCCGCGAGCACGCCGGCCCTCGAGTTCGTCAAGGGTTGGTACCACAGGCTGGACCTAGACCGCTGGCCGCTGCTACGGTCCGAGGCCCAGCCGAGTTGGGGTCGGGAAGGCGCCCTCGTTGGCCTGCGGCGCCATCGCCGAGTACACGGACACCAAGTGTCTTTGTGCCCGAGCGGACCGCCCGACGGTGAGGAGGCTCCGCCGAGTGGTTCGGGATGCACCCAGAGTACGAGGAGGACTCGGCGGAGGTAATCGGCTCCAAAGACCGAGGGGAGGTGAGTCGGAGGACGGAGGCGAGGAGGAGGAGGCGCCAGAACACGGCAGCGGCCAGCCTCACTGATGGCGCCCAAAGAACGAGCCTCGAAGGACCATGCGACCGCCGCTGAAAGGCGACCAGGCCGAGACCGCCACCGATCGCCCGACGTCGGACGCCGCCGCCGCCTCCGTCCCTCCGGCTCCGGAGGCCGCCCCCTAGAGTGCATCAGCTTTACCTATCTCTTTTGTACTTTGAAAAAACTTGTCAGTTTCAACAATTCCACCCATGGGGTGTATTCGGCCAAGGGCCTTATGTATATCTTTATCAAATTTCCGCCTTTCCTTGCTTTCGCTCTTTAGACTTTTCCCTTTGCCGCCTTCCTTCGGTTGCCGCCTTGCCGACTGGGCAGCCGCTCTGCGGACTGCCGCTGGGTCAAGCGCTCAGCTACTTTAGGAGGCAAGTACTTAGTCGTTTAGAGTGCCGTAGCAAGTTTGGCTGGAAATCGGCCCCAAACCGCGAAGGGCCAGGCGATGGGGATCGTCTTGTCACAGCCGGGTGAAGGGGCCTGGAGCGAACACCGCACCCTTGCACTTCTTGACTAATTCTTTAGCTTCTTCCAGGGCAGTCGGCCAAAAGAAGCCGTGCCGAAAGGCTTTGGCCACGAGCGCCCTCGAGGCCGCATGGTGACCACACTCGCCCTGATGGATGTCTTTGAGGATCGCCTGGCCTTGCTCTGATTCCACGCAGCGCTGGTGGACACCAGTGACGCTGCGCCTGACTAACTCTCTGTTGACTATGGTGTAGGCTGCCGCTCGGCGTTGTACTTGCCGAGCCAGAGTCTCATCTGCAGGCAACTCTTTGTTGACTAGGAACTTGAGGATGGGCTGCGCCCATGAAGGTGCTGCTATCTCTTCGATTGTCACCACAGCGACTTGGACGAGGGTGGCTGGGCTGGGAGGCGGCGGGTTGGACTCTGCTGCCGCTTGCTGAATTGAGGGAATCTCTGGGCCGACTGGCGCAGTCCCCGGGCCGACTGTCGCAGTCCCCAGGCCGACTGGCGCAGTCCCCGGGCCGACTGGCGCAGTCCCCGGGCCGACTGGCGCAGTCCCCGGGCCGACTGTGGCTTTCTTGAGGTCGCTTGCTTGGGTCTTGGAGTCGGATCCGACTATTTCTGGGGAAGCCGGCACGAAAATGGAGTCGGACTCTGGTGAAGGCTTGATAGACGGCTTGAGGAGGCGCCAAGGGCGGCGCCGAAGGTATCGCTGGCGAGTGGAGCCGACTCGCGCCAATGCATCCGCTGATCGTTGTCGCTTGGTACGTGGAGGAACTCGCATCCTTCAAAATATCCGCCGAGCTGCTGCACCAAGAAGCGGTAGCTTGCCATGTTTATGCCCTTGGCATCCCATCGCGGATGATCGCTGAACCACCAAATCGAGTCGCCATAGCACAGATCCGCGAATGCCGAAGTTCCTTGGCAAGCCGGAGCCCGTGGATGAGCGCTTCATATTCGGGCGACGTTGTTGGAGGTGGCGGCGGATTTGCAGCACATATTTGAGCTTGTCGCCTTGGGGAGGTGAGGGCGACGCCGCTCCAAGGCCGAGCGCATCTTGGAGCCGTCGAAGTCGCAGTCGCCAATGAGTAGAGTCAGCGCAGCGGCAAGTATTGGGTCTCGCCCACGACGAGGAAGTCGGCCAGCGCCTGCGACTTGATGGCGGTGCGAGGTTGGTAGTAGATCGTGTAGGGAGCTAGATCGATAGCCCACTTGGCCACTCGGCCGGAAGCATCTCGACTTCCGATGATCTCGGCGAGTGGGGCGGTGCAAACCACAGTGATTGGATGCTCTTGAAAGTAGGGCTTCAGCTTCTTGGCGGCAAAATGCACGCCGTAGCACATCTTCTGGTAGTGTGGGTAGTTTTGCTTGGAGGTCGACAGTACCTCGCTCAGGTAGTATACTGGTCTCTGGACCGGGAGCGCCTTGCCTTCCTCCTTGCGCTCGACTACAATAACTGTGCTGACTACCCGGCTGGTGGCGGCGATGTATAAGAGCATGGGCTCTTTGGGAGTCGGCGCCGCCAACACAGGGGGAGTCGTCAGCATCTTCTTCAGTTGGAGAAATGCCTCATCCGCCTTGTGGTTCCACTCGAAAAAAGTGGTCTTCTTCATCAGTTGATACAATGGCAGAGTTTTCGCCACCGATCGATGAATCGGCTTATGGAAGCCAAGCAGCCGGTGAACTTCTGCACGTCCAACAGTCGGCTGGGTACCTCCATCCTCTCAATGGCCTTGATCTTCACAGGGTTGCACTCTATGCCGCGTTCAGAGACCAGAAAACCAAGGAGCTGGCCGGCTGGGACTCCGAACACGCATTTCTCCGGGTTGAGCTTGATCTGGAATCGGCGCAGATTCTCAAAGGTCTCTTTAAGATCCTCTAGCAGCGTCCCACGCTTCTCCGTCTTCACCACCACATCATCCACATAAACATGGGCATTCTGCCGAGTTGCTTGAGGAGGCATTTACGCATGCAACGCTGAAAGGTGGCGCCGCATTCCTCGCCGAACGCCATCGCTGCAGCGTAGGCTCCAAATGGCGTGATGAATGCGGTCTTCACCGTCTGGCGCTGGATTCAGCTTGATCCGGTGATATCCCGAGTATGCATCCAAAAGCTCAACAGCTCGCATCCGCCGTGGAGTCTATCACCGATCAATCCTTGGCAGAGCGAATGGATCCTTCGGCAGGCTTTGTTGAGGCTGGTGTAGTCGATGCACATCCGCCATCGCTTGTTCTTCTTCAACACTAGCACGGGTTAGCCAACCACTCCGGAAAAACACCTCCATGATGAAGCCGCTGCCGGAGCCGGGCTATCTCTTCTCCACTACTCTTCTCTTCTCTTCTGACAGGCGGCGCAAGGGCTGCCTGACAGGCTTCACATCTGGCCTGACATGTAACTTGTGCTCGGCAAATTCCGTCGGTACACCTGGCATGTCCTTGGGGGACCATGCGAAGATGTCCCAATTCTCACGGAGGAAATCGACGAGCTCGCTTTCCTATTTGCTGTCAAGGCCGCTGCCCATGACAATACCTCTCTGGGTGCTCCGGTCCAAGGGTATCTTCTTGGTTTCTTTGGCGGCTTGAATGATCCTTCGCCTCGACTCCTTGGGGTCTGGCGACATCTCCGGCTGCTTCCCAGCCATCGCCACGACACGATGAAGGAGCCGCCGCCGCGATCACCAGAGACTCGCCAGCCGATCGCTCTCGGCAGCAAGCGACGACTTCTTGTAGTCGCCGCAACGGTCGATCCCTTGGAAGTCGGCATCTTCATCTTGAGGTAGGCGAGTGGGGAACCGCCATGAACTTGGCGAGGCAGGCCGACCGAAAGCAGAGCGTGGTACGGGCTCTCCAAATCCACCACCTCGAACCAGATCGGCTCTCGGCGGAAGTGATCTTTGTCTCCGAAGAGGACATCTATCAGGATCTTGCCAATCGGCGAACAGGAGAGGCCGGGTACAATCCCATGGAACACGGTGCGGCTGCTCTGCAGCTGCCTCCGCCTGATTCCGAGCTTCTCCATGGTATCCTTGTACAGGATGTTTATGCTGCTGCCTCCGTCTATCAGGACCCGCGAGAAGCGGGCGGCCCGCCTGTCAGTGGCCAAGGTTGCTCCGAGAACCAAGGCGTAAGAGCCCGGACTCAGCATCACCTCTGGGTGATCTGCCCGACTCCAGTGATAGGCTTCTCGACCAATGCATGAACTCGGGGCTTCGCTGCCATCGCTGACTTCTTCTTGCTGTTGGCGCTGCTGCGCCGATCATCTGCCAGATCGGTGAACACTACGATGCTCCGTGCTCTTCGGGAACTCGTCTTGGACCGCGCCGATCGGCCGAGCCGCCGCCGCGGAGGCGGCGGAGGCGGCGGCGGCCCTGCAGGCGGCGGAGGGGCGAGGCCGTCTCCCTTGGCGATCCTGACGAGCCAGTGGCACTTTCTGGTGGTATGGTTCGACGGCTTCGCGCCGCTGTGAAACTTGCAAGGACCATCCAGAGTCTGCTCATAGGAGAAAGCCGGCAGCCAGTTGGACTTGCCGCCCTTCTGCCGCTTGGCCGGAGGCTGCCCTTCTGGCTGCTGGTCTTCTACTGCCGCGACCTGCCGACTGTTGGAAGTCGGCTGGGGGGCTTTGCGCTTGTTGTCGCTCTGTTGCTGCCGTCGGCCGGCGTCTCCAGCCGGCGTTCTGGGAGCCTGGGGAATCACCTTGCCAGCCGCGTTGACTTGGATCTCCGTCTTCATAGAGGAGTCGGTCAGTATGCATTTGTCTGCTATGACTAGCAGCTCGTCGAGGGTTTCGGGCTCGTCGCAGAGGAGCTTGTGCTTGAGGAGGGTGCCCTCTCGGCACCCGGCCGTAAAGTACTCGATGGCCTGCACCTCGTGCACGCCCTCGCAGGAGTTTCGGAGCTCGCCCCAGCGCGTGAGATAGTCGCGCGTCGATTCCTCGGGGCCCTGCACGCACAAGGAGAGCTGGCGCGGCTTGGGAGGTCGCTTGTACGTGCTGGTGAAGTTGCGAATGAAGGCTTCAGTGAAGTCGACCCAGCTGTTGATGCTGCGGGGCTTCAAGCTGTTCAGCCATGTCCGGGCCGTGCCCTGGAGCATGAGGGGAACATACTTGACGGCGACTCGCTTGTTGCCGTTGGCGATGCTGACAGCCGTAGAGTAGTCTATCAGCCAATCTTCCGGCTTCACGGAGCCGGTGTACTTGGGCGTATCTCGAGGGAGCGTGAACCCTTTGGGGAAGGGCTCGTCTCTGATGCGGGGCCCGAAGCAAGGCGGACCCAGTTCGTCTTCTTCTTCTAACGCCAGGGATCTGTGGAGTCGGTCGATCCGGTGGCGGGCGTCGTTCTCTCCGACTCCCTCTCGGCGGCCGAGGCGATCTCCGAGAGTCGGATGCTCGACAGACGGCGGGGAGACTCGTCGTTCTCTCCGGGGCGGGGGAGGCAGATAATCATCTCGCCGCTCCACTGCTCTGGGGCGGCCATCTTGGTCACGCTCGATGGAGATGCGAGTCAGGCTGTGGCTCGCAGCCGACTCCTTCTCTCTTCTCCCGCGGACTCCGCCAGTCGGCATCCGGGAGGTCGCGCCTTGATCTCGGCGAGGGGGTAAGTCGTCATTCTTCTGTTGCTGCGCGTCAACGCGGCCGCCTGCCGCGTTTTGCGCAGCAACCGCATCGAGGAGCTGCTGGACTCGCTCCGTCATCACACGGCGCTTTTCGCCGTCCGTGTTCTCGGCTTCGATGCGCCGCTTGGCGCGCGGATGTTCTCCTCGGGGTGGCGATACGGGCGCCGCCCCGAACAGATCGGTGATGGCGCGCGCTCTCGACCGCGCCAAGACGGCTCGCCCGGTCGGAGCCGGCGAGCCGCCGCAAAGACGGTCCATCTCGCGCTGATATGCTTCGGACAAGCGTCTCATGCTTGCTAACTTCTTGGCGCCTTCAATGAGCTGAAGGCGGCGCTCTTCCAGCATCTCTGTGTCCGCGTCCTCTGGGAGGGGCGTGGACAGGTCTTGCAGGGCCGCAGGCAGCGGGTCCTGGGCGTTTTCACCGGAGTGCTCGCCGTGGCCGATGACAAGCACCTCCGTGATGGCGCTTCCGCCGCGCTCCTCGTACGGAAGCGGCTCGTCGTAAACCACCACGTTGGTGGGGAAGGTATCAAGCAATACGGCGTCGGAGTCGACCAGCATCGGGTCGGAGGAGCCTACGGACTCCAAGTCTACGGCGGGCTCGCCGGTGACTTGAAGTTGGTCGAGAAGGCCCGCGAGAAGGCTCTCGGGGCCACCCGCGCCCGTGCTTGGTGCAGGCTCGTCGGAGAGGCGCACCTCGCCGATGAGTTTGGCGAGGCCGCCACGCGCAGCGCGTTTCGGCGCCGCAGCAATCGCCAAGCGACTCCATCTGGCGAAGCCGGGCTGGCTGCGCTTGCTGTGGAGGAAGAGGTTCCCCGCCCGCACGATCTCCGGACGACGGTGCACCTCGCCCCATGGTGGGCGCCAAATGTCGGGGTTGATGCGACATATGCCAATGGGTGGCTTATCATGGTGGGGGCGAGTAGAACGTCGCGGTGCTCGAAACGGATGAGGCAAAGACATGCACGCCGTGAATCTTACCCAGCTTCGGGGCTCTCCGAGAGATAACACCCTCATCGCTGCTCTGCGGGGTCTCCGCATGATCACTAGGGGGCGATAGTACAATGGTGCTCCTCGAGCTGTGTGGAGGCAGGAAGGAGCAAGGCTAGCTCTTTCCCTCTTGCTATCTATCTAAACCTATCCAGTGCCGAACCCTTTGCATGGGTGCCCCGGGGGGTTTATATAGGCCTACCCCCCGGGGGTACAATGGTAATCCGACTGGGCGTGGCCCCCGGCCGTCAGTCTCTCTCGCAACCGTCATCCCCGCCGGCTTCTAGGGCTCGCCATCGGCGGGTCCCATGGACAGGCAGAACATCGTGGCAAAGACTCGATGACGCAGCTTGGTCATGGGGTCGTGGGAACAGTGCGCCGCCCGTCAGTGATCACCGCCGCCACTCCCGTCCAATCTGGTTTATGGCTTGTGGGGCCTGGCCGAGGCGGCCGACTGGGAGGCCGACTCAGAGGGCCGCCTTCGACTCTTCGCCGAAGTTCTTCTATCTCACCGACGGGGGCCCGCGATCTCCGGGCGTCTGCGCCGCCCGTCGTGGGCACAAAGCCTTGTGCATCGTGGTTGAGGTCAGGGAGGCATGGCAACAGTGCCGCGCCTCACCGGAGATCTCCTGGTGACGCGGCTCACTGTAGCCATGCCTTCTTCCCGTGGGTCCGAGGGGACAGCCACGATGGGGCTGTACCCTGCATTGGTCTTCGTGGAAGGTCGCGGGCCGACTCTCAGAGTTGGCCCCTTGAGAGGTCGCAAGCCCAGAGTCGGCTTGGTCCAGAGTCGCCGTCTGGGGACTCTGCTTCTTCGAAGGTCGCCAGCTGGGACTCGGCTTTCTCGAAGGTCGCCAGTTGGGGCTCGGCCTTCTCGAAGGTCGCCCTGCTGGGACTCGGCTTTCTCGAAGGTCGCCCTGCTGGGACTCGGCTGAGGGGCGCGGCCTGCCCCGATGTCTTGAAATATCTTGGGTCCTGGGTCAGCCTACCCATGGCCCATTACTCCGACAGCGTGCATGCTGGTCTTGAGCACCCCGAGATCCACCGGCTCGATCTTGGTCCAACGAACGTATGGTATCGCGAGTACCATGACGCTGTCGGTCCCGCGGCTCCTGAGATGGGCGCGGTGCATGTACGGACGCCGAGGTCTGCGCAGCCTTGTCCTTGGACATGGCAGCCCCGTGAGCTCCCTCGTCGACGCCCGTTCTTCCGCCGGCGTCTACCCCACCACCCGTTTGCTCCGGTGGTGGTGGGATCGATGCGGCATGTCGATGAAGAAGATGAAGATCTAGCTCGTGTGAACGCCGGATCAGGTTCACACAGCCTCGACGCCCCCCTACCTGGCGCGCCAAAGATGTCGGGGATACTGATCCACAAACACCTATGGGACCGGCGGACCGAGCCCCTTTCGGTTCGGCGGGGGCGGAGATCGCGCCAAGAGCAGATCGAGGCGAAGCACACGAGCAGTTTACCTAGCTTCGGAGCTCTCCGGAGAGATAATACTCCTACTGCTGCATGTCTGAGTGTATTGAGTTCTTGCTCGGAAGCGCTGAGTGCTACAGTACACACTAGCTGCTAACGAGACTGAGCGTGAGTGTTTTTCTGCCTTCGAACCTCCCTCTACGTTGCACATGGGCCTCCTTTTATATGCTCAAGAGGTCACCGACAGGTGGCAACGTAGACAAGGGTAAAAATGGAAAGGTGTTGCGGTTGGTACAACTACCTGTACAGTGTATCATACCTAACCCTGACGGCAGGGGACAAAGGCATTAAATGCCCGTCTGCGTCGCCCAAATAGTGCAAAAAGGGACCGTCAGGGACGCCACTGCTTGCCATGATGGAAATCTTGTCAGCGCCGCTTGCCACCGCATACCGCTGGCTGCACAGCCTCCTGCCACGCGCGCCTGGAAAGGTCCCACGGCGACACGTTGGTGGATGTGCTGGAGCGTGGGTACAGAGTGGTAGCTTGCCGCGGCAAGCGCCTTGCCGCGGTCGTTGTCTTGTCGCGTCCGGAAGCTTGTCGCTCACCGGGTCTCGCCGGGACGCGTGGCGCGTCGCGGCAAGTTCCTTGAGATGCCTTGGTTGGCCTTCCCGGCAAGCTCATCTTGCCGGGGCCTTGTTTCCTTGGCTTGAATACTTTGTTCTTGAATAGCTCCAAAGGAACCACGGAGGACCTTGGCGGTCACCCGGCAAGCCTTGTTGCTGGTGTCTGCGACGCCTGCGCACAAGTTCGGGATACTAGGGTACCCCTACTCTAGTACACCGACAACTGCAGTGTTGTGGTTGATGCCCTTTTGCAAGAGCAGGAGAGAGTGGCTCAATCGCCGTTGATATTACTGGAGGTTATCCACAAACATTATATATGGACCATCTGTCCACACGAATCAGGTGAAATATATCCGGTCTTTTATTGGTATCATTTTATTCCTCCAAGAACAATTACTCTGACTCGCAATATTTTTATGCAGGACAATTATTCACTGCAAGATTTTAGGTGCTACTATAATGATCTAGGAAAGAAAAGTAGTTTGAAAGAGCTCAGATAACTCACCAAAAACCGAAAGACATTTAGAAAATAAATTCCAATCTGAAGAGTTCCTACTATGGATAAGCTCATATTAACCCACCAATTTTGGATGTAGAAATTGGAATGGAATAATACACATTCATACAAACATCCTTCTTAGGGTACGTAACGTACACTTCAAATTCCAGAAAGGCCATTAGGTCACCTTTGGAAGCTAAAGCAAAAGTTGTAGTTGCTTTCCTTCATTTTGTTTTGTAATAAAAGATAACGTAAAAAGTACTCATCTATTTTGTTTCTTCTTCAGCTTCTTTTGGAAACCTAAAATCAGAAAATGTTTTCTTTTGTATTATTTGTTGTTCCTTTTCACCGTTTAAAACACTTACATTTTTCTTAACACTCATGCTTATTTTCCGTCCTCTACACTTTCTTAAATGAATAAAAACTAACTGGACCAACTTTGTTTTCAGGAGAATTACATTGGGGTTATTTATTGGAGGAGAATGGGCCTGAGCCAGTCGATGGGGCCGTGGGGACTCTACGTCCACGTGCCCTAGGTTCTTGGGTGTGTGGGTTCACACACATCCCTTTCTTTGTAAGAACCCTCAAGAAATTTTTGAGCATATTTTGTAAGAACCTTCAGGTTTGAGTATGTAACCTCTCTCTTCCTTTTGGATGTCTGATACATAAGAACAACGTTTGAATGGAAAAATATGGTATGATGATAAATATAATAAGTATTGATAATGGATGGGCATGGCATCTTCACATATATGATGAGTAAACTAAACAGATGGCGGTGCAACGTAGTAGAAGAAATGCAAGACACCTTATGCAAGATACATGCAACCAATAAAACCTTGCCAAATTATAACTGACGCCTTGTTGGCTGAACAAGATATGCCATCTGTCGTTGACTCCTTGAGCTCAGAATATTTATTAGGATCATATTCTGAACAAGAATCTGTAGGTGGGGAGCGTATGGGTTTCATTGCATCTAGAATGGAACTCAGTCCCTTGAATCATTTATTTGATTCATTTATATACATTATAGATCGTAGCATCGCACAGACATTCTACTAGTATTCTTTTATTTGTGAGACAAAGTGTTACTTGGGTGACTAGTGGAGGTCGATGTATCTCAATATCTCTTGTTGAATATGAATAGAGCAACCCAGGAGTCACCAATTGCATACGCTGTTGCTGCAGCCATAAACAGAAAATCTTCAAATTGCTCAAACCGAAGGAACACGATTATTCGACTTAAAAATGCAAAACTTAAAATTTATCAAGGGAAACCGAAAGGTTGAACATTCGGTGCTACTATAATGATCCAGGAAAGAAAAGTGGTTTGAAAGATCTCAGATGACTCACCAAAAACCGAAAGACATTTACAAAATAAATTCCAATCTGTAGAGTTACTACCATGGATAAGCTCATATTAACCCACCAATTTTGGATGTGATTGTAATTTTTCCAGTAAGTTTGGGGAAGAAACTGGAATGGAATAATACACATTCATAGAAACATCCTTCTTAGGGTACGTAGCATATACTTCAAATTCCAGAAAGGCCATTAGGTCACCTTTGGAAGCTAAAGTGAAAGTTTTAGTTGCTTTCCATCATTTTGTTTTGTAAAAAAGATAACATAAAAAGTACTCTTTTATTTTGTATCTTCTTAAGTTTCTCTTGGAAACCTAAAATCAGAAAATGTTTTCTTTTGTATTTATCTGTTGTTTCTTTGTATCGTTTAAAAAATATTTTGGAAAAGAACAAAACTTTTTACTATATTGATTGAATGACTCTTATCCATGTCTTCTTTAAGACAACAACAATCACACAAGATATTATTTCCATTTGCATCCTGATGAAATTTCTGATATATGAGAAGAGAAATGACAAAACAAAATTGCTTTAGCTTTTTACCTTTTGTCTTAAGTTAATGAAACTAATATATATATATATATATATATATATATATATATATATATATATATATATATATATAGAGAGAGAGAGAGAGAGAGAGAAAATCCATGCTACCACCCGGTGGTAGTTACCCCACATATCTCATATATATATAATTTTGTGCTCTCCCTCAAGCTTACTTCTTTATCTTTGAGTATTCTAGCTTCATTTTCTTTACTTTGCTTATGTGCAGATTTTCATTAATGTGTTCTGTTCATATCTCATATTTTACCAATCATGTGCATAGTGTTAGTTTGATGAATCAATCTTTTCCATGCGAGATTTTTGTTAACTAGCGAGTTAGATTAACTATTAATGAAAAAGGTTGAATCATAATCATGCATGTTCTAAAAAGCCGCAAATAAGTCTCGGTGGTATTATAACTCAGAGTACTAATATCCTACCCAACCATATTACCACTTAATAATTACTTGTACAAAATGCATGATTGTGATCTTTTATACTATTTAGTTGGTCGCTCCTAGTCGTGTGCTAGGGTTCACCTGTACCACCATGACTTCTGATTATGCATCCAAAATACTCGAGTCAAGTTTAGCCATTAAGTGTATGTTATACCTACATATCCATATGATTTCATTAGGTCATTCCAAGTAAATTTTCATAGGCACGACAACAAAATAAAATAGGTTACTAAATGTTTTATTGTTTAAGTTTATGACAATTTGGGATAGGTTCACCTCACTCTGGGTTTGTATAAGTATAAATCTTGAACGATTAAGTTTTTGATGATTTTGAATAGGTTACTAAATAGGTGCATCTCTACTCCGGGTTTGTATTCCTATTCATCAGCAGAACTTCATTGATATCTTCGCAGATAGTAATGTCAATCTTGAAATTTACAAACTTGCGATATACTGTGTTATCACTTTATATTGGTCATTATAATCCTGTTGACGCTTCATGGTATTGCATTATTAGTCACTATTTTGTTAAGATGATATCCTGGGAAGACATTGGTCATTAAACCGTTTTTGTTCACTTGATAACTCTCATGTGATCTTATAGCTTAAACATATTGATTAATTTTGCACATTTGTGAACGAAGGTGATCACAAAAGTTTCTTTGTCGCTTCACATTGTCCATTGATTTGCTTGAGAAAGAAATAGTCTAACCTTCGGGGAGCCAATATGTCCAAAGCACTTACATTTTTCTTAACACTTGTGCTTATTTTTCGTCCTCTAAACTTTCTTAAATGAATAAAAACTAACTGGGCCGACTTTGTTTTCAGGAGAATTACATTGGGGTTATTTATTGTACGGAAAAAAAACTTCACCAAGAAAAATCTAGAAAATCCAGCAACAACTTTTGGAGGAAAATGGGCCTGAACCAGGAGATGGGGCCGTGGGGACTCTATGTCCACACGCCCTAGGTTCTTGGGCGCGTGGGTTCACACACATCCCTTTACGTTTAGGGCAGCGATCTGCGCCGGTGCACCGGCCCAACTGTTGGGCCGGTCCAGCCCCAGCCGTGCGATGCGGTTAGCATGAACCGTTAGATTTCCACGCGAGTCCACTACAGAACCAACCGTTGCAGCAAAAAAGAACACGTTTTGTTGCTACCGTTGTATGAACAGCCACAACGAGAAAAACAGGGGAGCTCGATCCCCCGCGTCCGCTCGTCCTCGATCCGCGGCGGTGGCGACCGGATCCGCCTATTTTTCGTTCCCCGCAGTCGAATCACGTCGAGGAGGGGCTCCCAGACCTATCAAGCCGCCTTGGGATTGCTTCAATCATGTCGTACATACGTCATGACCTCCTTGCCGCCATGGATTTGGGCTCGAGCTCGGCTGTCGCTCATGGCCGAGTCCCCGAGGGGCAAGGCCACAGTGGTAGTGGATCGGTGCTGCAACGGTACTACAACCCCGATGTGGTCTTCCAAGATGCAGACGGGCATGGCCGGATGAAATTGATCTAGTATGAATTCCAATTGCAAATCCTAGATCCTTTTGTTCAAAAAAAAATGTTGCAACCTTTGATTTCAATTGATGAGCGTGAGATTAAAAAGAGACGTTCTCAACATACTTGTGTTTGATTTTTGTGTAATGTTTCTGAGATGTTGTCAATTAAGCATTTTCCTGTTGTTTGCTAGTAAGATGTTACAAGTATGTGTTGCACTTGCTACATGCTACTTGCTGGATGTTGCATGCTGCATCCTAAAATGCTGCATGCAGGAATTGTTTTGGAATTGTGATTGACATGTTGCGTCCACTTTTTTTGTTCGGGCTTTTTGCGTGTTTTTTTCACGCAGAAAAAAAAAGACTTTGGTGCTTATTTTGTTGCAGAATGTTGCTGTTGAGCCATCAATTTTCCTTGATGATGATATGCAAAATGTTGCGCACGAAGAAGAAGATGATGGCATTGATCTAAATGATACTCCGCGAAATGATAGTGACGATTCGTTGCAGCTGAACACGGATGGTGTAGCTCCAAATCATGGCAATGCCTGTGTGGCTAGTGACAATGCCAATGGAAATGCTGCAACACTTGTTGACGAACCGGATGAAGATATATCACAGCCAGTTGTCCCTTTTGTTGGAATTGTTTTTGACAATGTTGAAGAAGCTCAGCGTGTTTACAATGAATATGCCTCGAAGATGGGCTTTGGAACTCGCATTGTGACATCAAAGCATAGTAGGAAAATAGCTCGAATCAGAAGCGCATTCTAATCTATAGAGTTTTTGAGTGCATACACTCACGGAAAAATCCTTCGAAGAATGTTGGTGGTAGCATTTCTGACGGGGCTGCAACAAATGAGTGTGATGATGTTGATATGAGCTATGCTAGTAAGAAATAATCTCTAAGCAAACAAGCTGGCATCTATATGGATGTGAGCGACAAGAGGAAAAGAAACCGGTTGGAGCGGTATGATTGCAAGGCTCGTATGGGTGTTAACCTCAAAGACGGTAGCTGGGTTGTGACAATTTTTGAGGTCGATCACACACACCAGCTGATGTTGCAAAGGGGGCGTCGGAGATTCTGCCGCTCTCACAGAAAGATCCCGGATGCAGACATGCAGTACATCACTTCACTGCACTATCGCAACGTATCTACGGCTAATATGATGGGCTTTCTTGGAGATGCACGGTGTTGCGATCCAAGGAGTTTGTCGTATGTGAAGACTGATGTGACAAATGCAAGAGCAAAGCTGCGAAGGGGCCTGTCAGAACGTGATTTGGAGCTGACAATCGAGTACTTTGAGAGAAGACAAGTGGATAATTCCAACTTCTTTTTCTCGAAGCTAGAAGAAGATGGAGCTGTTAGGGCGCTTTACTGGGTTGATGGGAGAACAAGGGCCTTGTATCCAAAGTACAAAGATTGTGTGTTTTTCGACACCACATTCTGCACAAATTGCTACAACTTGCCCTTTGCTCCGATTGTTGGCATTAACAACCACACACACACTGTTTGCTTGGGGTGTGCTTTGTTGCCTGATGAGACCATCAAAACTTTCAAGTGGGTCTTCCAGCAATGGATGTTGGCAATGAATAATGAGCATCCATTGAACATTATGAATGATCAAGACCAGGCAATGGCTACAGCCATCTCAATGGTATTTCCAGATTCAACACACAGATGTTGCAAGTGGCACGTCTTCCGGGTTGCAAGCACAAAACTAGGGAAGATGCTGGGCAAGGATGAGCCTTTTGCAGAAGCATTCTATGGTTGCATTAACGGTTCAGATACCATTGAGTAGTTTGAAGAACGGTGGAAGCAGATGGTCGAGTTATTTGGTGTGGCTGATAAGAAACACCTCAAAAACATGTGAAACAACAGGGAGATGTGGGCTCCTGTGTACTTTAGGAATAAATTCTTCCCATTCACAGGAACAACCGGGCGCTCCGAGGGCCTGAATTCCTACTTCAAGACTTTAAATCATCATGGAGACTCGGTTTGGACATTTGTGCAACAGTTTGAGCTTTGCCAGGAGCTAATGCTTGATCGTGAAGACAATGTGGGCATCATCAATGAAGCGACGAGGCCGCCACTCTAGGGCAAGTAAGTCCAAATTCATGTAGCATTTTTTTTAGTTTTCCAGTACAGTTTGGATGCAGCATTTCAATGAAACATGTGTAGCAATTCTTATTGATGTTGGAAGCTTTTTTGTTTGCAGTTACAACATTGAAAAGCAGGCAGCAGATTTCTATACCAGAGAGGTATTTTCCAAGTTTCAGAAACTATTGGCTAAATCAACAGGCTATGGGCTGCAATACCAGCTGCAAGGGAATGTAATCTGGTTTCGCCTTGTTGCAAATGATGGGATCAACCCTAAAGTGTACATGGTGCGTGTTGCCCTTGAAGATCATACATACATGTGCAGTTGCAACATGTTTGAGATGTGTGGGCTGATCTGCCCACATATCATCCGTGTCATGGTGCACCTGAACGTGCACGCGATACCTGCGAATTACATGCTTCCAAGATGGTCTAAAAGAGCAACCGACCTTGCACCTGAACCAGGCGATGGGCATAGAGCTATGCATTTCGGCGTCCCCACGACAAACACCCTAAAGTTTAACTCTCTCTGCCAGAAGTTTGGAAAACTCGCTTCTGATGCATGCTTCAATGATGAAGCTTATAGTTTTGTCTCTGGGCTAATTGATCAGGGCAGTGTTGGGGTTGCTACAATAAAAGCTAGAGCGACCGATGAAGTTGCAGGAGACGAAGAAGCCCAAGGTCATGCAGCAAATGAACAACTCTTAGGGGGTCCAAGTACAGGGCAGCAGGATCCACCCCCCGTAGGACTACGAAACCCACCAAAGTCAGCAAAGAAGGGGAGGCCAAAAGAAAAAGAGAAGCGAAGGAAGCCACTAATTGAGCTTCGAGAAGATGAACTGAAGAAGAAAGCAAGGAAGGACGCAGCGAAAACGAAGAAAGCTCCAAAGCCAAGGGAAAAGAAGACTCCATGCAAATATTGTGAAGATGAGGATCACAACGTGAAGAACTGCCAACTCCTTGCCGCTTTTCTTGCTGCGAGTGTGAGCGCGAAAGCTCCGGGTGTCGGCCCAATCCTTACACTTTAAGATGTTTTGTGAGGGAAAAATGATGAATTACCTTGTAACACCCCATGTCTTATGATAAAAAGTTGTGTTGACTAGTTGTGAATGTTTGTGTTTTTGGATTTTAACATATTACTACATGTGTGGTTTCAAAATGCAGAATGTTGGTTTTTGAATTAAAATGGTGCCAACTTCTAAGTTTTTTTTGTAAAATAGTACTCAATGGTTGTTGTTACCACAGCTTTTGAAAAACATGGTTGAATATCCTTGAAAACATGTTTTGAAGCTCTCTGAAAAAGCATGGTTGCAACATTTTAAAAACATGGTTGAAGCTTCTATAAACATGGTTGAAGCTTGTAGGAAACATGGTTGAAGCTTTTGGAAAACATGGTTGAATCTTTTTGAAAATATGGTTGAAGCTTTTGGAAAACATGGTTGAAGCTTTTCCAAACAATGGTTGAAGCTTTTTTAAACATGCTTGAAGCAAAATAATGGTTGAAGCTTTTGGAAAACATGGTTGAAGCTTTTTCAAACAATGGTTGAAGCTTTTTTAAACATGGTTGAAGCAAAATAACAAGTTTGAAAAGGAAAAGCCTTGAATGATTTAAAGTGTTGATTTTGCTATGCAGCAAGTGTTGGGAAAGGAAGCTTATTTACATTGTGCTTCCAGCAAAAATATTGTAGGGATGTAGCTAATTTGCACGTAAAATGTATATTTTGGCCCTGCAACAAATCTAACAGAAGGTTGTAGCTATTTTCTGTGAGCTTCCAGCAATTTGAGTGTGACAATGCAACATCCACATATTGTTTTCATGAAAAAGGTTTCGAGGGAAAAAATGCACAGAGATTCCCTTGAATCTTCGATGGATGAAGCTCAGAACCAGAAAAACAATAAAGAGTTCTCAATGCATGATCATGTTGGCAAGTAGAAGAACACATCCACTAAAAACGGAAGAAGTGCTTCATCCAAAAGATCAAGTTATCATCGGTTTACATACCAAAAGAACACATATGTTTACCGGAGGTATCATCAGTTTACATACGAACGCGCACTACTCTAATACTATCAGAACGCTACCACCTTAGACATGATTCTAGACCTAACGAAAGAAACGAGCTTGATCGTCTTGAACCCTCCAGCAAATTAAGCCGCCAACTCTTCCCTGAATGCCCGCTCCATTGGGGCATTGTTGATTGGGTGAATGCAGAGGTTGTGCGCCACATCCATGCGGTATCACGCCATGTCTTCCTGTAAAAATGAATGCAAAAGTAAGCAAGTATGATACTAATTATTCTTGTGTTGCATGAGTATTGAAAACAAAGAAACTAGATTGCAACAAAATGACAAGAAAAAAATGTGTACCTGCTTGAACTCTTTCATTTGACTTCCCATCAAAGTTCTCCACATATTTGAGCCCGAAAAAGCCACAATCACATCTGTGAGATAAAAAAAAGTTCTCCTTCATAGTTCCCATGCATAGTTGAAACAACAAGAATGTTGAAATGGAACACATGATTTAAGCAAAATTCAAAAAGAAAACTCACAGGGTATCTTGCTTTGGGTAATCCTCTAGGTCAACACGGGCGAAGGATCCAACATTGACATTGAATTCGCTGTACTCTTGTGTGAGGGCTGCAAAGTTTGTGATCTACCACCAAGAAACACGCACAAAAGATTGAAAAAATAGGATGAGGTGTGTGAAGATGACAACAGGGCATTTATGTAGATGAAGCAAAATTCAAACAGAAAATTAAAAATAGAGAGCATGAGCCTACCAGGTTATTGGCCTGCTTCTTCAAAGGAGATTGTTTTCCTTTTGAATGGATTGAGTCAAATACATTCCACTGCTTGTATAGCAAGTTTTCGCAAACAATTATCCAGTGCTTATCATGAACAATTGTGAAAAAAAACTGGAAAGCACAAAAGAAAGGCAAAAAAGGTACTCAGAACATGTAAAAAATGTTACAACCTAGTAGGAATGAACGTATGCTTTCCAATGTTGTAACTGATGTACAAAAAAGCTTCCAAAATCAATTAAAATTGCGACATGTGTTTCAAAGAGATGTTGTCAACATCAATAATAATTGCTACATATGTTTCAAAAGAAATGCTACATCATTGGTTCATATTTTGAAAGTATTTGTGGTGTGAAACAAAAGTAGGCTCTCGGGAAACTTACGAGGTCATATTTATTCGCCTTGAACTTTGTCACAGCCCTTTCAAGCTCGCGTATGAGTTTTGCTGGTTGGAAGGTTGTTGGGTCTTGTTTTAGTAGGATCTACTTGAAAGATACAACAAAATGGTTAGTGTGTGTTGCAACAAAAAATGTGAAGAAAAAAGGAATGAAGCATTGCTTGTTTTTGCAAAAACTTACCCCCGCGTGGACTGAGAACATGTATTTCTTCCGATTCGTACCACTTGCTACACGGGATGCCATGTTGTTCATCTCAATACATAGGGACATAACCTCATCATTCATATCCCCACGAGGCTTGAAGCATACCAGGAATTTCTTGTATCCAATGTAAAATCCACCTATCTTGATGAAAGGTGTCCTGTTACCATAGATGCAACCGAATGAATCATTTGTTTCGAGCAGAAAAAAATAAAAAACAGAAAGCAAAAGGAGATAGGCACTACTAGGGAAAACCTTATACACAGAATGTTCCCAATAGCGCTTGTCAAAATGAGGCGCTCTCACTACTTTGCGATAACGCGTTAATCGAAACCGCGCTTCTGATTACAGATTAGCGATGGCGCTGTCCTCGCGAAAGCGCTACTACTACAATTGCCACACCATTCCGGCGTGGTAGGTATAGTAATAGCGCCCTTCATGACAGCGCTACTACTATGGTATTTAGCAGCAGCGCTTTTGCTTCCCACGATTAAAGCTACTTCACCTTACCCCCGGCCCCTGCCCTGATTCCCTCTCTGCTTCCTCCCCAATTCCCGACCCGCCTCGCCACCGCCGTCTCCCCGACCCGCCTCGCCGCCCTCTCCCCGACCCGCCTCGCCCGCGCCTCGGTGCCGCCGTCTCCCCGACCCGCCTCGCCGCCGTCTCCCCTACCCGGCCGCCTCGCCCGCGCCTCGGTGCCGCCGTCTCCCCGACCCCATCTCTCTCCCGCCCTCTGTAAGCACTCTCCCTTCGATCCCTCTCTCCCTTGATCCCTCTTCTCTCCTTAGTATGAACCCTAGGTATTTAGTGCTAGTTAGTATGAACCCTAGGCTATTTTTAGTGCTAGTTAGTTAATTACTTAGATGGTAATTAGGGCAGTAGTTCCTAGGTACTAATTAGTTAGTAAGAATTAGGTACTAATTAGGTACTAGAATATTTTTATTTATAGTATTATTTTTAGTAAGAACTAGTTGAATTAATAGAACTAGTTAGTAAGAACTTGTTTCTATTTTTTAGTTAAAAGCAATTTTTCCCGCCTCGGCGTGGGCGATGCCTATCCGCATCCTCATCGTCGAGTCGGCGGAGATCTACACCTGCTTGACCAGATCGGCCATGTTGGGACCTGGCTCCGCCGGTGGTACTGGGGGCTACCTCACCGGAGGGCGAGGTTGGTGAGGAGCCAGCTGTCGTTGACCGAACCTTGCTTGGTGGCGGTCGCGTGGGCGATGGCGATCCAGAGGCTCGAGGACTCCATGGAGGTGGTGCGTCACCGTGTCGATGAGGAGGACGCGCACGTCCGTCGCTACTTGTTTGCGTTGGAGCACGTGCCGTTCTCCAATACAGCGGGTTCTTCGGGGATCTCACCGAGCTATGATCCCGTGATGGTGCCTTCTCTGTGGGTGTCAACGCCCGCCCGATACCGTCGTGTGCTAGAGTTTTAGTTGTATTAGTGATGTTATATGTATGACACTATTCGTGATGTATTAGTGACAATATTTTGAAATGCATGAGATGATCTACTTTTGCTTATTGAATGCATGCTAATTTGAGTCCTATAAGATATTTTGAAATGTATATCTTGTGTTGCTCAATATCCAAGTGGCGGTCATGTTTGCAGGTTACACCTCCGAGTGGCCTATGTTTTGCCGGAGTGTTGATTCATTTCGTTCAAGCAAATTTCAGCGCCGATATGTCCTATTTTAGCAAAGGTCATGCCGGATTTTTCCGTGAATTTTGGCATGACTTGTGCTAGAATATATATGTAGGAAATATCGAGTGCCCCGGATTTGTGTGTTCGATATCTTGGTAGTTGTCTTGATCTATTTTCAATTAATGTTTTAACTATGAACATAGGAAATGTCGGATTTACGAGAAGGATTTCGGTATTTGCAAATCTGCGAAGACGAAGCGCTGCTTTGTCTGACGGAATCTTCCTAGATGATGATAGGCGCTTGACATCAAGCTGGGCGAGAACTTGAAGTGGATCTGATGAAGTCACAACGACAAGTCTTTTTTCGTAATTAAGCATGACATCTGCTTTCATTTGCTTCAACTTATATTTTTTACTATTCTACTAGCGTATCCCTGCCATGCAAGAGTTTTTGTATTGGATAAGATAGGTTTCAGTCATAGTATGGAGGAAAAGAAAGTTTACTTGAAGACCGAGCATGGTTATATTTTCCATGCGGTTATACAATCAGACGACTACACCTATTTTGGATGCAAAACATGGCGAGCACTATGCAAGACTTATGCATTTGAGCCTGGTATGGTTATCACCTTTGATATTCGTCCGAAGATGATATTGAAGGTAATACCGACATCTGGGTCAATGTGCAAATGCCTCGATTATACCATTATGTAAGTTTCTCAACCATATTTATGTCTTTGATATTGTTTATTCAAAATAATTGACAACTAATTTGTATTGTCAGCTTATTTCCGTGCAAGCAAACATGTCCAGCGCTTGGTAGACAGGACCGTATATCGTCTCCTGGGATGAACTCAACTGCGAGGAGCTCGGTCATTATGTTTCATGGCTTGAGGATCTTGATACTGTCAAGACAAATTTTCTTCGTGCATTTAGAAATCTTAGTACTGAAAATGTGCGACCCATAGTGTTCATAATGAACTACGGTCACATCCATTTAGGAAGGATGGTAAGATTTTTACTTTTATCCTCATTGCATCTTTTCCATACATTATTTTTGAAGCTAAACTTCATTGCTAAGTATGTTACCATACGATGTTCTTCAACAGGACTCCGATGAATGTTGTGCCTTATGGGATCGAGACTAAAGGTGTCATGAGTATTGTCAACTTACGGCCAAGATATCCTACAGCTTACTTTAGTGCATTCAAGATTAGCGACGGATGCTTAATAGTGCAAGACAGGACCAAATATGTGTTGGGGAGCGCAGAGAAGTACTAGGGAGCAGCAACCAGAGACGCCTTCCACGATTAGGAGACAGGTTCATCTGCATGCTTCAACTTGATCAAGGAGGAGAGCTATACATGTTTTATGTTCTTTTACCTAAGAGAGCAGCAGGAGTGAGTAGCAGGAGTGAGTAGCTGGCTAGAAATGAGTTTCAGGATGATGATGTGCTACACTATTACTATGATGATAAAATAGCTAGTGTTCGTGGTAATGACTATGATGTTTATTATTAGCTAGTGTTAGTGGTGATTAAATAAATAATGTTGATGGTAATGACCATGATGATAATTAAATATCTTGTGCTGGCGGATTAGATTCAAGTGGAGGCAACATGTGGTGCACATCGAAAGTACTACTAATCCAAAGTAGATCAAGTTTGGATTAGTAGTATACTTTTGACATGCACCACATATTGCCTCCACTTGAACCTAATCCACCTTCATTTAATACACTGTTATGGACATAATGATGTAAACCTCATAACAGCTGGTATTGTACCAATATTTATATGATGGCGCATAAATACACTAAAAATAAAAAAATTATAAAAAAAATACTAGTAGCGATGGATGGGAAACACGCTGCAAGTAGATAACTTAGCAGTAGCGCTGTACTAAACAAGCGCTGCAGCTATTTGTACTAGCAGTAGCGTGTGATGGCACGCGTTACTGCTAAGCATTAGCTGTAGCGCCTTATTAGTAGCGCGGCTTACCGCGCTACTAGTAGGCACAAAACACGCGCTACTGCTAGGGTTTTCCCTAGTAGTGAGGGCTTAGGTAGCTCACACCTGTTCATTGGCTTGTGATCTCCTCAATGGTTTCCCATGCTTTACATACTTCTCATATGTGGCTACAGCTGCATCGACCTTTTTCTTCTTTGCCTTGGTATTTTTTACGGCTGGAATTTTGGCCATCCTCTTCTTCCTAGTGTTCTTGTCATGTGTGCTAGGGCAACTGCTTGCATCAACAATTTGCTCTTATGTAGCGACCATCTTAGGAGTTGTAGGAAGCAACAAAATGGATGAGTTTACAAGGGATTGTACAAAAAAGAATTTGCTGCAATCACACATATGCAGCGAAAAAATGACATGGAGAAAAACAAAAAGAAATGATGCAGGAGGAAGGAAGCATACTTGGGTTGTCATCATCGTCTGAAACAGGGAACACGGGGATGTTTTCAAAGATGGGGCTGACTGTGCTCTTGATTATAGGCTCATCTGTGCAATGCATCATCTCGTAATCTTCGGAGCCCTTTGGGAACAACTCAAAGGATGGCTCGTCGTCCCAAATGCCGGCTGTCGCACTCCTGGGTGCATCATAGAAGAGTGGGGGGCTGCGAGGTGAGACGTTCCCTTCCATCTCGAAACTCACTCGTTGTTGCTCACGACTTTCAGCAGCCTCGGTTGCTACTTGTTGCTTCAATCTGGTGACTTCATCCTTGTTAATGCTAGGTGTTGTACCTTCAGCTTGAGCTTGAGCACCAATGCCATCATTTGCAGCTTTAGCATCATTCTCTTTTCTGCGACATTCATCCATGATAGGTGCTTCAAAGGAGAAGTTGGGCTCACTGGTAGCTGTGATGGCGTCTCCAACATCGCGAAGGAGGGCAGCCATCCGGCTGCACTGCAATCCCTTTAAACATTGTCCAAACTTGCCTACGACATCATCCACCTCCGCTGCAAAAATACCCTTGTGCTTGTCGTAAAGCATTTGAAACTGAGTTGGTAAAGCAATTATTGAACATTTTAGTCACATGTGTGGATGTAAAAAACACAAATGTGGGTGTGGCACATTAGAGGTATGGATGGAGCGAGAAAACAAGTAGGTATGCTACTGTGTTACTATGTATCAGATAAATAGTGTGATTGTAGCAATTTACTGTCATGTATGTAGGTAGCAGATTAATGATATGGATGTAGCAAAACTATGACATGGATGAAGCAAAAACAGAATGTAGTTGTAGCACACTAGACACATGGATGTAGCAAAAAAGCCTAGTAGGTATGAACTTAAACCACATATGAAGCAAAAACAGAACATGGTTGTAGCACATCAAAATGAAGGATGCAGCAAAATAAATATACACTTGCAACTTGATATAATAAAATAATGCGAAGCCAACGGTAAACAGGAAATGAATACAATGAAAATGTACCCTTAGATCTTGCATGCTAGGGAATGATTGTTGCAGCCAATCGTTCAGCGATGATGATAGGTGTGTTTCAGCATCAACATTTTATTGAGCCTCGTTTGATTGAGAGTCCTTTGCTTGAATTTCAGCACCTTGAACTTGGCTTCCTTCGCCACTAGTTCCTTGGCCACTAGGTGCTTCAGCACCAACTCCCTGCCCACTAGCTGCTTTAGCACCAACTTCCTGTCCCACAAGTTGTGCTGCATAGGGGGTGTTGCACAAACTTCGGATCTAGGAAAACAAAACATGAGTGGCGGAAATAAGAAGGCTGCCACAAACTAATTGGAAAAGCAAAGATTGCTACATGCAAATTCAGTGAGCAAAAAACAGGGGGGTGTTAATACTCCATTGACAAAGGAAAAAACATAGGCGGGATGTAGCAAAATTACATGGGTGTGTTTCCCGTAGAAAGGTTGGACAAGAGTGACCTTGTTCTTGTCAACTTTATCCAACCACTCAAAATCCTTTTGACAAACAAAACGTATCCTCGGCACGGAATAATCAATAGCATGCTCATTTGGGAGGCCAGCCGGGATATCAACATGATCCATGTATATGATCTGCATGGAATGGAAAAGGACATTAGCGAACAAAAAACATAAAAGTCATGAAGGTTTCATGCAGCAAAGGAAAAAGATGGAGGTATTTCATAATGTTGCATTGCATACCGCTAACATGGGAAGGCATGAAGCAATCTGAAACTCTTTTTCTGTGTTTGCTTGCATCCTCTTCTTCTCTTGAAAGACTCCAACCTACTCCATCGCTTGTGCCAACAAGTGCTCATCCCAAGCGAATTCATGCACTAAAGACATATCTTCCATGGAAGCAAGATACTCGAGATTCACCATATTGGCCGTGCCTGGGCACAAAACTGTTGCCAACGCAAGGAGTGCCCAAGTCCTATTTATCATAACCACGTCCTCCTCACTGCAACTAGTGAGCAACTTGACAACATGGGTGATTGGAGCCCTGTTCCCCTCCTTATAGATGCTGCGAAGATCATGTTCATCACTCTTCTTTAGAAGCTTCACGGGTCTATCACCGGATGGCACGTTGAAAATCCTTTTCACCATAAGCTTGCTGAAGGTGATAGATTTGTTCTTGTGTTTGAACTCAGAGAGTATGTGATTCGTGTTCATCGCAACAAACTCAATGAGCTCATGGGGCACCTTGAAAGACCGGATGTCCAACAAGTCTCCAAACGGTCCCTCCCTTATGATTCTCTGTTTTTCCGGTGACACTTGATTCCCAATCTGAGCCAGCCTTTTTGAGTTAAACCTTGACTTAAAGCCACATAGATTGCCTTTCTTCTTATTCTTCTTCTTAGCCTTCTTACTCCCCTCATTCTCACCAGAGGTGCCTGCAACATCTACAAAAAGGAAAAAAACAAGTCAATAAAACCATAAAACTGCACCATCAGAAGCTAGGAAGAAACATACATGAACACCTAAAAAATTCTGTAAAACCTATGAAACATACAAGCACACACAAAAGCACTCTCAAAATTAGCATTTATTATAAGTACGTCTGCTATAGAATAAAACCTAGGAGATTTTGCAGCACCAAGAGGTCTATTTACAATTTTACATCAAATTAATTAGAAAAGTGGTGCATGGATCAGAATTAATTAGCGCCGGAGGTATCAAATGGTGCGTGGCCTGATTGTATGTTAGCCAACCAAACCTCAAATTCTGCTCCCTGAAATAATTGTAATTCTAGGTTTGTCCCAAGCCAAATTTGATTAAGCTTGACTGACTCTACAGAAAAATGTGCAAAGATCTACAACATCAAAATACACATAGTTGAAAAGATATGTTTTATACGGAATCTCTCATACATGAGACTAATCGGGTATTCCAGATGTTAATATGTCATATAAACATGGTCAAGCTTTGTTAAACTAGTTTGAGTCAAGAGAACACAATCATCCTGAGGTGGCACACACAAATCCTGATGTTAATTGGGTATTCTAGTTTGTTTTTCCAAGGGAACCAGGCTCTGAGCTTTGTATGGTTGCAGCATCTCTTTATCCCCATCTCCACACTGAAAAGATGCAAAACGCACGGGCATGTAGCATCCTGGATGGCTGGTTCCAGCTCTCCGTGGCACCCGTTGTAGCATCCTGGGAACTGGTTGTAGCACCGCCCAGCTCCCTCCAGTCTAATTTGCCGTTTTGAGCTCTGCAGCTCGCCGCGGTCACCGGTTCGAGCAAAACCAGTACGCGGTCGCCCAAATCCCTAGCCAACAGAAGATAGGCCAGATTCAAATCCACCACCGCGCCCCCTCCCTCTGCCCGCGGGAACCCCACCCCGCCGCCTCCCTCGACCCGCGGGAACACCAACCCGTCCTCGTCGCGCCCGGTGCGGCGGCGGCCGCCTTCGCCCGCCCACGCCCCTATGCCCGGGAACCCCACCCCGCCGCCTCCCTCAACCCGCGGGAACACCAAACCATCCTCGTCTGCGCCGGCGCCGGCGGCGGCCCGCGGCTCGCCCGCGCCCTAACCCTAAAGCCAACGGGGGAGGGGAAGACAACAACGAAAGGGAAAGCTCGAGGGGAGAGTTACCATCCGGGGGGGGCATAGATCGCCGGAGAATCGAGATCCTCCCAGGGCCGCCGCCGCCGCTCCTGATCTCCAAGCGCGAACAAGCCCGTCGCCCGCCGGTCGCCCTGCCTCGAAATGAACCCCCGAGCGGTTGCAGCAAAATCACCAGAAAGGGATAACCCCGTGCAGGTTAAAAAAACATGGGTCTGGTAAACACGTGGCGCAACAGTGTCCTCGGATCAAAAGAGATCCAACGCACGGGGCGCGACCGGCACAACGGTTCGGCCGGCGCCCCGGCCACAAACACTTCCCTTACGTTTAGCTACTTTTCAGTCGCCTGAAAATAATAATTATGGTCAGTCGATTTCTTTTCCCACCGATTAATGCACGTAACCAGCGCTACAGTGTGCATGCTACAGCAGTACAGCGCACATGCAGCATGCAGCCCATGCATGCAAGCTTGCTTAATTACCGTGAGTATATTAATCACTAGACAAATGACGGGAGCCTGGGCGGCCGAGAATATTAATCGCCGTGTTTGTCCGGAGTATTTGTTCAAATTTAAAGACGAATGTTATGGTGCTTTTGCTAGTATTTGACAGTCGTCTGAAGAAACTCTGTTCATGCTATTTTTCTTTTTCTTTTTATGTGTGTTTATTTCTGTTTCTTTCTCTTGAGTTGGTTTTTATGTGTATGTGTAACTGTTGCATGCGTATACGTATGTATCATATAATATGTCTGTAAATTATATTGGGGTGTGAAATTTACACTATTATGTATATTTATATTTTTTTGCATTTATGGAAAAGTTCATTTTCTATGAATTGTGTGCAACTTTTGTAGTCATTTATTTTAATTTACTTTTTACTTTATATCATATTAAGGGTAATACCAATGCCACTAATTCATTCTTCCTTAGATACTTCATCTTTTACGAAACTTTTACTATTATATGCTTGTTCTTGCATATCATGAGAAAGTATAATTATTTACAAATTGTGTCCAATTTTGTCATTGTTTGTCTTAGTTTTTCATTTTATTTCTTCTTTAAGTGTCATACCTAGAGCCACCAATTCATTCTTTCTAAGAAAAAGATTATTTTAGTTTTTATTTTTGTTTTAGTGTTGATTTTGTTTTAGTTTTTATTTCTTTTTGTTAAAGGGTAATACCATGGCCACCAATTCATTCTCTCTTAAAAATCCTTATTATTTTGATTTTGCTTTAGTTTTGTCACATTTTCTTTTGTTTTATTTCATTTAATTTCTTGTTCAAGGGTATTACTATTGCCACTAATTTATTCCTTATTCGAAAACTTCATTATTTTGATTTCATTTTGGTTTTATTTCATTTTCTTTCTTGTTAAGTGTAAAACCAGGGCCACTATTTCATTCATTCTTATGTCACTTCTTTTTCCAAAATTTCCACTATTATATGAGTATTCTTGCACATTATAGAAAAGCGCAATTTCTGTATACAGTAGGTGCAAATTTTGTCATTATTTGTTTTATTTTTTTCATTTTATTTATTAATAAAGGGTAATACCAATGCCACTAATCCATTCTTTATTAAAAAACTTCATTATTTTGATTTTATTTATTCATGCATATTGTGTGATAGTTCCGGTAAATTATACAATGCGCAATTTCCGTGTAAATTGTGTGCAAATTTTGTCATTTTTTACAATTATTTGTCGTTAAAGGATAATACCGATGCCACTTATTAATTCTTTTCTTACAAAAATTCATTAATATGATTCGTTTTATGCTTACTTCATATTTCTTTCTTTTTAAGGGTAATACCAATGTCATTAATTCATTTATCCCGAGGAAACTTTGTTTTTCAGAATTTCCAATGTTATATGATTATTGTTGTGTACTATAAAATGTCACATTTCTGTGTAAATTGTGTTCAAATTTTGTTAGTATCTGATTTTTTATTATTTTATTTCCTCTTAATGGTAATACCAAAATGCTTCTAATTCATTTTTCGTTAGAAAAAATCATTATTTTAATTTTGTTTTACTTTTATTTCATTTCTTTGTATAGAGAACTTTTTCATCATCGTACCGAGATTAATTGAACCCTTACTTCGTATAGTGTTATTTTGATTATTTTTCTTTTGTTTCATTTTCTTCTTCTTTAAGCATACTACCAATGCCATTAATTTATTCCTTCTAACATAACTTCTTTTGGTGAAAAATCACCATTATATACTTATTCTTGAATATTATATAATAGTGCAATTTTTTGTATAAATTTTGTCATTGCTTGTTTTAGTTTTTTATTTCATTTTTTCTAAAAGGGTAATACCATGCCACTAATTCATTCTTCCGTAGAAAACTTCATTTTTGTTTTGTTTTGTTCTATTTTCTTAATATTAGTATAAGGGGAAGAAAAAGGGTAACAAAGAAGAAGAAGGTCGGGCCTTTATATATAGATCGGGTGGTGGACAGTGGTGGAGACGATTTGAATAAATGTCCAAAAAAATAGGCGCCTATCAAATAATAGCCCGCATAACATGATATATACTCACTTAATTTTTATGCAATGTGTGCGATTCTTACCACTGTGGAAAAATTACACCACTTTATGCTTATTTTTGCATATTACGAAACAATGCAATTTCTATGTCAATCATGTGCAATTTCTGTCATTGTTTGCTTCATACGGTTTTGCATTTCCTTTCTTCCATGCCACTAACCACGGCCAGCCGGAGCTGCTAGCTAGCTCATGCACGGACGCAACCGAAGCTAGTTAGCTCATGCGCGGACGCGGCCAACCGGAGCTAGCCAGCTCACGCATGGACGCGGCCGAGCTAGCTCACGCGCTTACGCGTACGCGCACGCACACTGCACACAACACACCACATCACACGCTGCATGCAGAAAAAAAATTGACTGATCCAAATCACCAAGTCAGTCGACTGATCAGTAGTCGGTCCCCATCCCTTTCTTTGTAAGAACCCTCAAGCGATTTTTGAGCGTATTTTCCCCGGAGCTGAGACACCGCCATTGTTGTTCTTCGTCCTGGATGGTTGTTTGGAAGCCGATCCTGCCTCCGGAGTGGAAATTTCGTCACCATTGAGTCCATCAACTCCTTCTCCAACATCTCAGTCATGCTTTACTCGCCCACATTAGAACAATCCGATGTATGCACACGAGGTGATGGGAATTGGATTATGCCAATAATGTAATAGCGTCTAGATTGATGGGCCTTTGACACCTTGTATGATGATCGTTCACCAAGTCCTCCGACCTTGCCGGCATGGAGCGAATTCTAAGTGCTCCAAAGAAGAAAGTGAAAAGGAAGAACACTAGTGGCATAGAAAAAAGGTTACCCTCAGGGCCAGTCGAAGAAACAAAGTAGTGCTCCCACAACAAACGATGTTGGCCTCCACATTGACCCCTTAAAGACAGGTCACAAGAGCGCCAAAAGCACCCCAACATCTCAGCGGTGAAGTCGTTAGAAAGACTGGTCGCAAGCAGTGTGATAAGGATGTTGTCTTCACGTGGCGGCTGCTAGAAAGACAATTAAGCAAGGGTAGCATATATGCATATCATATACTACCTTGTACTAATTAAAATGTCTTGAATGGTCCAAACAACACTTTGCAGTACGATAACAACTCAAAATGATAACAAGTTCAGGCAAATAACCAAATCACAGGCATCCGATCTACTATGAAATTATTGCAATAAATTGAGAAGACCTACAAGAAGATCACAGGTCACAGTATGTGGCGATCCTCGTCACACCGTGCGCCAGGTCGAGACGGAGAACATCGGAACGTCGTCCCGGTAGATGAAGATGCATCGGTCATCATTCTCACTGCAAACCCTGTACGCCCTGCTATCGCCGGCCAGCATATGTGCTACGATCGCTGTTTGCGCCACGGTGCCGGGGCTCATTCTCGCAGGCACGAATCCTGCGGCTTCCATCCGCGCCGCCCAGTGCACCATCCGCTCGTGGCGCTCCCGGCGCTGCGCGCCATCATAGGCAATGATATCCCTAATCTGTGGCAGGAGCAAGCACCGTTCCACGTCCGCGCGCTCCAGTGCCGACCCGCGCGCAGGTACGCTCTCCTCCAGGGCGTCGAACAGAGCCCCGTAGTACTTGAGAGCGTTCCCGAACCGGACTGTGAACTCCACGCCATTGTGGTTGGCCTCCTGCTCAGTCACTACCATAAGCTTTGGCGATAGCTCAGCTAGTTTCCGGAGGAGCGCGTCGGCCCTCGTCATGGTAGCGTGCGCCTGCCCTTTTCCTTTCCTGTCGTGGGGACGAGTAGCCGCTTCTGCAAACTCGTCGGCGAGCAGACGGTGGAGCTGTAAGGTGGAGACGACGACCAATGCTTCGCCGCTCCTGACATCGAGGGGCTCGATGCTGAGCAGCTGATTAATATGGAGTCTCACCGGGTGGAACTGGAAGCCGACGTGCAGCTGCTCGGCTTCCAAGGCGAGGAGCGCAGCGGTGCTGGACAGGAACTCCTCCTCCTCGTTGACAATGGTCAGACGGAGGATTTGGTGGTGTGTGCTCGCTCCAGGGCGGTTGGCGAAGAAGCGGAGGAGCAGAAGCCACTGGCCGGGGTCAGCGCCGCCGAGATCGACGACGTGTAGCACGGCATTCCTCTCGGTCTGCACAGCGTCGATGATGGCATTGTTCGCCGCGGTCCCGGCGAGGCGGAGGAAAGGGCACATCACAGCGAAGTGGCGGCGTGCTGCGGCAGCCGCCGGTGCCGGGGTAGGCGTCGGCAGCTGCAGAGCGCGGCACACGCCCTGCCATGGCTGGACAAGGCGCAGCGCCAGAGCATCGGCAAACGAAGCCACGAGGCGATGCACGGGCTCGCCGTCGTCCGATGCGAGACTGCATATCATCTCTAGCCCCTTGTTTACCAGCTCCTTCTCCCCTTTGTCCAACGCGGCGGCGCAGGAATATAGAAGCTTGAAAAGGTGTATCGCGCGCTCCTCGTCCTGATTGTGCGGTGCAGGTGCAGTCGGACGAGTAGGCGCCGCTGCCGACCTCACGTCCGGCAGCAGGAATGTCATAGCACCGTCGATGTTTGAGCGAACGAATGTCCCGTTCACTCCGTTTCCGAAATCCACCGACAAGGCTGTCCTCAGAGGTACCGGCGCATACACTGGCCTGGTCGACTCCTGACCTCCATTGTCAGGATTCATGATCGATCTGCACACATGAATCATGGATTGAATATTAGTAATCAACATGCGAAAAACGATAAAAGACATATAAACTGTGACATCACGTACGAGATGCTCAAATATGCGACATATAAATTGTCAGTTTGTATGATCTCATAATTCTGGTATATATATATAGTAATCTAAGTGGTAAGCGAGCCTGCTGACAATCCAAAATATATACTAAGTGTGCAGTCAACGTTCTAAAACTCCCACCTATGATACACATGTAATTGTGCACGTGCACGAATGAACAATTTGATACTCCCTCTCTAAACTAATATAAACAACTAATATAAACGTTTATAGATCACTAAAGTAGTTATTTAAACACACTTATATTAGTTTACGAAGGAAGTGGTATTTTGAGGTGCTTTACCTCTTCCACTCCCGTAACTCCCCTATAGCTGCGCCTAAGTATTTGGTTCATGAGCAATAGTAGGAGCTAAATACAGTGTGTCGGTCTTGTTCTGCACTTTAAATAGGCCACATATCTAAAACTACAATGACACCGACACTTGAACACTCAAAGATAGTCTACAGCCGGGCCTCTTAGAGCATCTACAACCGGACCTCTCAAACATGTCTTATACGCCGGGGCTGGCCGCCCGGTCATTGCCCGGTCACGGGTTTTTTACCGAGACGGGCGCCTCAAACGCCCGGGCTGACCAGCACCCCTCATGTCCAGCCCAAATATAAGGCGGATATGGGGGCGCCCGGGCACGCCCGCCGACCCTGCTGCAGGTCGTAGCGGTCCCACGTGCAGCGACAGAAGCTCCTCCATCTCTCATCGGTGCAACCAAATTTTAGTCCCACATCGCCAGCCGAGGCGGACGCCGCCCGGCTTAAATAGCTACGCTAGTGAAGGTTTATCAATTCTAGCATGTGTGATCGAGATATATTTGACACTAGATTGCATATCACTGACTGATGGTTGTTCATCGAGTGTCAAGTTTGTCTCGATCATATACGTTGATACCTCTACTACAAAGACAGTAGATTTAAAAAAAAGCATGCATGGACTTGATTCAAAAAAGACAAGCCGACACCAATGTTCCCTTTGCGAGGGATAGAGACCCTGACTATGAAACATAGAAGATTAATAGTAAAAGTACATATCCTTAACAAAGGATGCAATGATGTCAGAAGTTTGTCCCTTCTCAACGACCCGGAGATATTTAAGCTGGTCGACTAACTCATCAGTCAGCAAGGTGGCACTAACACGGGTGTGAAAATGTTAAGTATGAGCAATTTTCGGTGCCCAGCCAGCCCAAGGCGGACAGGATGATCGACGTGCATGGCCCTACATGTAACAGATGTTTTGAAAATAGAATACGTGGTTGTAAATTCTAAAATTTGAGGCACGCCCGGTCACTGTCCGCGGGCGCGTCCGGACGCGTTCGCGGGGGTTTGAGGGTCCAAATTTGCAACCTCCCGCTGTAGATGCTCTTAAACCCGTCTCAAACGCCCGGGCAGGCCGCCCGATCACTAGCTGGTCGCGAAAAACTGACCCAGACGGGCTCCTTAAACGGGCCTAAAACGCCCAGACTAACCGGCACCCCTTATACCCTTCCCAGATATAGGACGGTTATGGGGGCATCCGGACGCATTTGGGCCTGTCCTCCACGTCGCCTTGGCCCAGCCTGGCCCACCCGGACCCCACAAATATCCCCATCTGGAAAAACCCTAGACACTGGTCGATCCGAACTCAACTTCACTCCCATGTCTGTCCACTCCACCTCCAATCCCCTCCCCTTCGATCCGATGGCCGGTGACGGAAGCAGCGGCGGCTCTGGCAGAGAATCTGACGCCTCGACTACGGATGTGGAGGAGGTCGCCCTCCGCATCGCCTTGAGGCGGACGCTGCTCGACCAAGGAGCCAGCGGCAGATCTTCTTCCTCAGCGCCCATCGCCCATCGATGCAGTGTCGACAACGTCGCTGGCCCGTCCCGCCCGGTGCGCAGCTCTCTGGCCGCTCCGCTCTCATCGTTTAGGTACACCGACAACCTCCCTTTGTTCCAGAAGTGGTTCCGGGCCACCGCTAGGTCCTCGTGCTCGCGCAAGTGCCGACGCACACGAGGACGCCCAAGTCCGAGGCACGAGGAGCCCGCCACAACGACAACGGGCAAGGGAGAGGGCAGCAGCGAGGGATGCGCTGACCACACGGCAGTCACACGTGACCGCGTCGGTCGATCTCGATGTTGTGCTCCTCGTGTTGGTCCACCGCCGCTCTCGCACGACGGCAGAGACGGATGTGCGGCGCCTCTGCTGGGAGAATGCCAAAGCACTCCGACTCACCATCGAGTTGTCGGAGAACAGGGCAAGCAAGGAGGTGGCGGTGAAGGGAAGGTGGCCCGCCATGCCAAGGAGTAGGACCACCTGCTCTACAGGTTATCGGGCCAAAGTTGCTGCTCGGACTCCAACTTGATGAGCTGCTCCACCTCCAACTCTGAAGACGACGTACCACCACACGTCGATGCCTACAGAGAGGAGGGGCTTAGCCGCATCAACGACCGGAAGGGGATGGGGCCCGTGAGGAAATTGTGATTTCCTCCGCCCTTCACCCTTGTGTTTATATTTTAACTATGTTTTAATTAGTTTGTAGTATGGGCTTGCACTGCTCCGACAAACTATGCTCCTTTTGTCCGACGATGAAATGGTGATCTAATAAACTGTGTGTGATGATCGTCTTTTATGTAGCGTTGCATGCTTTTGTATGGTTTTGAGGTTTCGGATATGAGGGATGCGGGTTGGAAGCCACCAAATGAGGTGTGCCCGGTCAATGCCCGCGGGCGCGTCCAGGCGCGTCCTCGGGCGTTTGAGGGCTCGGATTTGCCCATCGCGGTTGTAGATGCTCTAAGATACTAATATAGTATATTCCACATTTCTTCTCCGTGCGACAGTCAATGTTATTTCCAATATTGATTGTCATTAGTAAATAATGTTGTTTCTAAATAATTATAGGTAATGCTATTTCCAAGATTAACTACCATTAATGCAATTAATGTTGTTTCTAGAGAATTGCTTAATGTTTGTTCCAGATTGACGATGATGTATTGAATACATCACTGGAGCAATATGGGTCATTCGATATCATTTGGATTCACCACACTCGTTCTTTTATAGGTAGTACTAATAATGTACGTGTATGGACGTTAATATCAGACAAACGTGGGGGGCTTTGTGGCCGTCCAGACCGCTACCACACCCGCGTTTGACCGCACTGACCCACCCAAACCTAGTCCCTCACTGCAAGTGCTTCCCGCCCGAAATGGTCAGCGCATCTCTAGAGTGTCAGTGCCACATTCATATCCTCCTAGAGCGGACACGGCCTCTCACTGGCGCCAGTACTAAAGCAGCGCACCGATCAAGAGAGCGCCACCCGTGCCACTTCTCGGTGCATGCGACTACTCCGCGTTCAAATGCCACCATGGCTAGTTGTCTGGCCGTGTGCCACCCACAGTTATGACATGCGGTTGCCGAGGAACCTACTCCGGTGCCACTCGTCTGTCCCTCTGCCTCCCACCATTGCCATTCTCCCGCTATATAAACTGCAGCCTCGGCCATGTCCGCATTCATCCTCGTTCGGTCACTTTCTCCTCTTCCACACCACTCCCCCCGCCTCCTCCCGCTCCAAAGCTCTTTGGGACGGACTATCTCCAGAGCAAAAGAAGGAGATGGCCGCCATTGCTACCGTCTGGCAAGCCGGCAGGCAGTCGGAAGCCGACTACGTCCCAATGGATGACGTGGTCGAGGATGATCCGGCGCCACCCTCCTTGCCGACGCATTTCACCATGACCATCGGCGAGGTCCATGCCCATTACATGGACATGGTGTGGGAGGAGCGGGAGGAGCAGTTCCAGGCGCAGGCTAACGCCGCCTAGAACCTCCAACTTCTTCAAGAGCACTAGCAGGTGGAGGAGCGGCCCAACGCCGGCTGGGCGATCACGCTGGATGCGGACATGGTGGAGCAATCAGAGTTGCTTGAGTCATACCGCTCCACCCATGAGATTTGCATCTCCCGCTGACGGTTTCGGCGACGACAGGCGGAACCGGAGCCGCCTACAAAGAGTTCAATGAGGCAACGGACGAGGTGTGGGAAAAGACTGACAACGAGGAGGGGGACATCACCGGTTCCATTGAGGCCGTGCCCCGCCACCACGACCACAAAGTCAGCACGTCTAACTGTGCCGCCGGGAGCAAGGAAGAGTAGTGCACGGTAGGTCGCCGCTGCTCTGGTCCCAAGTAGGGTATGGAGCGGGTAGAGCAATACCATACCCATACCCGTGTAGTCAATGGGTACAAAATTATACCCATACCCGTACCCATACGTATGAAACTTTACCCGTACCCGTACCCGAACGGTACTCATACCCATTGGGTACCCAACGGGTAGATCAAACAATACACAAGTTATAATAATTTTATATTCATCTATAGCATATCTACCAAAAGAACATTGATCTCAACTCCATAACAAAAAGATGAGTACATGTCAATAATCTCAATTAAAGTTGACAATTGGTGACAATTATAACATAGGTTCACAAGCTCACGGCAAAAGTTTAACATAGGTACACTTGTGAATCACGGGTAAGGTTCACATTTCAATATAAATGGGTAGGGTATGGGTATACCCATGGGTAAAAGATTGTACCCGTGCCCTGCCCATGACTTAATGGGTAGGGTATGGGTACTATCCGCGGGTATAAAATTATGCCCATACCCTGCCCATGCGGGTACGGTACCCGTGGGTACCCATACCCATGGGTAAATTTTCCATCTTGGTCCCAAGAAGGCCAATGCTCCTCCCCTCCCGTTCAAGGCAAGCTTGGTGGGATGAATATCAGTGGTCGATTAGCTGCTTGGCGGCGACATGGAGGCTGACAACTTCACTTCTTGGGGCTCCGGAGGCAAAGCTGGAGCGCGCTGAAGCGGATCTGGAGAAGGAGAAGCGTCAGTTCTCGGTGCTCATGGCTGGACACGGGGAATGGGCGCCGGCGATCATTTATATTAGGTAAATTATTTTACCTCCAGAGTCGGACGAGCACCGCTTTTATTTGAAGTATGTCCGAAAAGTAACGAATTCCATCATGTTTATATGAATTCCAATGTGTTTGCATGAATATCTGCCATTTTATATGAAAATTCTACCGTGTTTGCACAAAATTCGTCCAGTTAGTTCAAATAGTAGTTGAAATGTATGCGGGAAGCGTTGGATGGTGGGCTTCCGGCATCATTGTCCGTGGACTGGTCCCCTCTGTTTGTGGATGGATGCGGGAGAAAAGATGTGGATCGATGTTAGAGATGCCCTTTGTAAAATGATATATAGATGACTTGTTTTTCGTTAACAGTAAACGGGATCAACATTCTGTGAGACAACTCACCGCGTGACCAACCACATTTGGGTTTTATGTTTAAATTATGTTTCAAAGCACGTTTCTCTAGATCAATGTTGCATTTTTATGTGACTAATTAATTTCACCTTTATAACATGCATAGATGACAAACCTTTTGCATTGCTTTGCTAAAAGGGTGACATATGATATGTCAATCTCTTAAACTCGAAAATAGTTCAAATGGAAAAGGGCAACCCTTAGGTGCATTGAAGGAAAACAATTAAAGAGGCCGCCCATAAGACATGGGAATGGAAAACCCTCTAGGAGGCTCGAAGGCAAACCTCGGTTGGACGGGTTGGTTGACGGCGTCGATGGTCATTAATGAGTCATCATAATAACTCACTGAAATTTTTTGTATTGTGTTATAGATATTTCACAATGCATGAATGACCATGCCGCCATCAAACATATGTTTTTGTTGTCACAATATTGAGCCTCTTTAAAATGCATCATAAGTCCTAAAATTATTGGAGGTATGTCAGTTTAGTCCTATAACGTTGAAACTGTAGTTTTGGGTCCTAAAACTATTTAAGGTTTGTCATTTTAGTCCTATAACTTTGAAACTACAATTTTGGGTCCCAAAACTATGTAGGTTTGTTCAACTTAGGTCCTAAGTTTGTATTTTCAGCGTCTATGGTGCATTTTTTTCAAAGAAGACTTTATATGTGTTTACTTCCATAAAAGTGGTCCATGCACGTCCACGTTGCAGTGTTGTTGCAACCTGCACGCCCACCACCTATGGGGCCATGAGCTGGAGTGCAACCTTGCTAAGAGGTTTGGTGCGGCCGCCGGGGAGACTCTGAGCCAATCGGGCTGAAGGACCCATCCCACACCTCTCTTTCTCTCTCATGGCATCGTCGTTGCCCCGACACCATGCCGTAGAGTGGGTCATGCAGGTTGTTGTTTGTGCACGAGCATGGCCACATGTGGGGAGTTGTTGCTACAATCGGACAATGCGTTGGATTGTGTGGAAACTGAAAAGTTGGCACAAAGGTCGGCAAGAGTGACGCAGCCCCAGTAGCGGCCATAGGTGGGTAGCAATTGGACGTTGTGCGACATGTCATTCTGCTATTGCGGGGTGAGACTGAGATGACCGGCCTACTCTCCTTAGTACAGCTCAACTCATCATGCCACTGATGGCCTGCAGTTTCAAAGTTATTGGACTAAACTGACACACCTCCAATAGTTTTAGAACTCAACACTGCAGTTTTGAAGTTATAGGACTAAACTGACACACTTTCAATAGTTTTAGGACCGAAAACAAAAGTTTCAAAGTTATAGGACTAAATGGACACACCTCCAATAGTTGTAGGACATGTGATACATTTTATTGAGGTAGGTGAAGTCCCATGTTGCATGAATCGGCATTGAAGCGGATCTGTTAATTACGGAGTTTTCAAGCTCGTTTCACCAATATACACATCACCTCTAACAAGACCCCTCATCGCACATGGTTGGTCTAACAATGCTTGAGAAATAGTTGTAGCACAGGGAGACCCAAATATGTGTGTTTGTGAAGAGGCGGACCCTGAATAGTAGCACACCCAGTGCAAATTATAGCACATGGATAGTAAATGAGCATGTACAAAATTCCTAGGTTTTATATAAACCTAATCACTCCTCACTAACCCCAACCCTTCTCACTCTTTCACCCTCTCCTGATATAAATGAGAAAATGACGGCCTCTTTCTCTCCTCCTGCCGCCACCCCTCCACCCATAGACATTGATCATATCCGCATTCTTACGTTCACCTCCGGATTGCCGCTCCCCTCCATGCATGCACTCCTCCACCATGGTGGTCTCTCCCTATCTTTTTTTCTATCTCCCAGTTTGCACCCCTCCACCCACCAGCCATGCGAGGACGCCACCATTTTAATATCACTGAGATAGTGCAAAACCTAAAGATAAGAGGATTTCTACTGATGGGTACCATCCTTGATGCAAGGAACATGAAGCAGAGTCCTTCATAGACAATTATGTTTATTATCAATTCTATCATGTACAGTTATAGTTTGTTTCTATCATCTCTTTATGTATTATGTGATCATGGTGGTACATCCATGTTCAGATCCGGCGCCAAGAAAACACCACGTATCCTTAGATCCATTTGTACTAAATCAGCGAAAACTAATATGGAATGGGGGGAGTAACAAAGAACAAGTTCCTAAACATGGAGAGGCTTCAGTGCTGAACTGGATGTTCCTTTGGTAGCGAACCAACTGAATGCACCTGATGAACGGCGAGAGGGGCAAAAGTATCATCGATCACTCTATTTTCATATATCAATTATGCTGGTTCATATATGAATGGGCCATCACTTATGTCTGTTCATGTATGTATGGTCAAAATTGAATGGTCAATTTATTATGTTGGTTCATATATAAATGTTATCTATTACTTCATCTTGTTGATGAATGGGTGAGCTATATGGATGTAACATATGCAAAAGTCAATGGATGATTGTGATATATGGATGTAATATACGTGAATATGAATGAATGGATGGTTGAAAAGGATGGTCGTGATCATTTGCGATGAGATCTACATCATGGATGGTCATTCGACATTCCTCGTTTGCAATCTGTGAAAACTTGCAAGCATGTTGTTTCATGTTTGTGATGAGAGATTCTCACATCAATGATATGCCATTGGCAATGAAGTTGTTTAACCATTTACAACATGGGATGGTTATGTGGTTGTGTTTCTACCAATTGGTGGTAGAACGCTTGGGTTGACCTAAGTATTGTTGCCAAAATGATTGGGCTAGAGTTGGCTAACTAGACTTCAGTAACATGTCACACTAGTATGGCGTCAAGTTGGATTTACATGATGGTTAGGGTTTCACCACAAATCAAAGAGATGTTCAATGATGACATGGAAACCCTATGACTATACTTGGAATGTTTGATGATGATGTTGATGTCATGTTGAACATTTACATGTCGCCTATGTGCTTAAGGACAAAAGTGAGTGTCAACATGTCACTGTAGTATTTTGGTGAGGGCCCAAATGAAATACTTGCACTTATTCGAAAAGATGTTATTGAGCAAATCGTGGATTCACTGAATTACATGAGTTATGAAAACTGGGCCATGGAGTTGGCCCTCAATTACAACCATTACATAGATCGAAGGAAGAAAATATCATTTGGTTACATGCTTTAGTACGATAAATAAAATATCATCACTAGAATAATAAACATATTCAAAGCTCCTCTTGATCGTCATGGCAATATGGGCATTGGCAATTCATGGCCAAGAATGTTGATATACATTAGACAAGGCAAAGGTGACGAAATTGAGGGATCCAAGAGGTTTGAGCATGGACCATAGTGGTGGATGAGCATCAACGATGGAAACCATTGTAACCATTCATCTTTATACTTCCTCTTTTAGGGATACCAATGATGGTGACAGTAGTGAAGAGTTCCATTCCCACATTTTTGTGAAGTATTTAGGTCTAGATTAATGGTATGGTGGTATTGATCCCGCCCCTTAACAAAAAAGGGCCAGGCAAGAAGACTTGATGTGTCTATGTCCAAGGCGGTAAAAGTTTTTAGTCTACCAAACTTTGTTCAGTTTGATACAGCCTAACCCCATTAGTGTAATGTTTTGTCCTCCATTGGAATTAACTCCTGACTTTGTACATCTTGTTCTTCCCCAATTAAGCAAGACACTGATGAGTTTTTTTTAAGATTGTACAATGATGATGAACCTTGCCGCAATAGAGGGAAACTTGCTTCCCCCTTTTGAGCAAAATTCGCCCATTCTGCCAATGATTGGCTACATATGAACTTTGGCCAACCATTAGATATGCAACCAGTAGTCAGAACATATGTACAATCTATCAATGCAGAACCATCTACCATAGTATCTTCGTGATTATCCAAATTAAATGATATGTTATTATTTTATTCTGTTTAAAATGCGAACAAGTATTGGCCCAAAAACTACTCTGCCAGGTTGGCTAGGATTCTAAATTTAGGTGATGCATTTAAAGTTAAAGTTTGTTTCGTTATTTATTGGGTTTGTCTATACTTAAGCCGTATATATTAAGCTACATTTTTTGCAAGCCCTTTTGGATATAGATCCACATTCTTTCAAGAAACACCAAGATCTACAAATCATTATATTAAGATACGGACAGATATATTACAAGAGGGTGGTGTTAATGTGGGCACAAATGCCACACATATTGAATTCCGTAGAAATACAAGAAAGGGCCTACATCCTCTGAAATACCACGGTGTTGTTTAGCTCTCCGTAGGCAGAAGTTAACCTAGAATTGCTTAACCACTCAGTTGTTATGATATCATTTTATAACCGATGACATGGCATTGTAGTCAAGCCATATGTAGTGAAGCATAAATGAGACTGTCAAGTTGAAGTCCTGCCTTCCTCCATTGGCGCAGTCATTGAGGCGGCACCGCGGGGAGTATATCACAACATTATCTTTGAGAAGGCCAATTAGCCCTCAATTCCCTCAAGCCATTGAACAAGAACTCACATGCAAATATCTAGAAGTCTCAAGATGCTCTTCGCCGACTGTAGAATGCCCTTTGGTTGGAAAACCATAGTCTCATCAAGACAGTCAAGTATCCAACAAGGGTCCTTTCAGGTGAACCACATGAAGAATAGTGCCTCGATGGTGCCTAGTTTTTTTAGATAAGTATTTCTCCTCACTACTTATGTGGTACCACAATGAAGGCATGGCACTATCAGGAGCTTAATGAACCATTTTAGGTTCACTTATATAGCATCATATCTTCCATATCCACTTATATATCATCACATCTTCCATGTCCACTTCGGGATGCCTATTATGAAGTGAGATCTAAAATAGCAAGAAATGTTTGATAGTTGGGATGGACAACTTTCCCAAGGATGATTAATGCGTGTGCGTTACTCTACAAGGTAGTAGTAGTTGATTACTCTTTGAATAACTGCTTAATCAACCATGACATGGACACATTGGATTCAACACATTTGTGGAATCTGGCTAACAATCTTTCCATACTAGAATTCGTTTTCCTTTCCTAAGAAGAACTTAACAAGTATGTAAAATCACTTAAAATAGCTTAGAGGCATAAATTGAAACCTCGGTTTTCCATTCCTCTCTTGAGCATTGTAGCCAAAGGCATTTGATGCACTTGGAATCATTGTCAAATGCCGAGTTGTGGAGGCCAAGATTTCTTAATGATTGTATCCTAGGTAACTAGAGATCACTCGCCCTTGCCATCATGCCCTATTTTGCACCAAAATCCCCTATGAGAGGTGTCGATAGTACTTAATTAACTATGGATAGAGGTTCACCTAGATCATTTATAACTATGGCTGATGACATGGGTGTTTTCTCAAATATGACTCCTTGTCATTGGAGAGCATCAGAGCTTTCTAACTAGTCGGTAGATATGTGATCTTCTCCAAACATCATACGAATGTTTAGATGAAAAAAGAAGACATTGAAATGGGGTTGCCAATCTTTCTCAAAGAATGAATGGTTGATGATAGATGTTTACATGATTGATGTCATACTCGGGTGTTCATAAAGCGGTGAATGACTACTAAGGAGGTATAATGTATGAGGAAATGGATCATGACTTAGGAATTCCTGGGGTCTCTCAGGATCACAAGTAGTCATGCTAGGTTAGCACTCAGAGGAAAAAGGATGAAGGTTTAGAGAATACATGATCCTAACTTATCCAGGAGATTTTTCCTAGTTAGGGACCATGGCGATACCATATTGAATATTGAACACTTGCCATCGGAGAAGCTGTCACTATATAAGGACCTAGAGCCCCATGCCAAAAGAAGAGACCATTCCAATTAATCAGTAATGTAAGATCTTGTTAGTAGTTCAAATATATCCCCTGCACTTATTTTAAACGCATATGGATATCATTATACACTAGCAATAAATAGGGCTATTAGCCGTCTCGGGGTCCTGAACTTAGGTAAGAGTACCATCTTCTTAGTCTCCTATGCAATCCTCTTGGATTCTAAACCCCCTTTCTATTAGCTCTACATGATGATCGTTTCCATGATCTAAACATTGGTGCCGAACTCATCATCGACATCAAAAGCATTAAACTAAATATTACAACTCGTGGTCTGGGTATCAAATCATTTCTACGATGTTCTTTGTGTAACTGGTGGTATCCTTCCACATGCTATAGTAAGTTAGGCCCAAACCAACATTACCCCACTAAAACCACCATTGTCATCTTACCCTTATATTGTCATGGAAACGGAACCCTTGAACTACACATCGCCACCATTATCTTACCAGGCTCACCTCTTTACTCCCACATTCTCCATACGTAAAACTTTTACCTTTTGTAAGATAGCAAAAATAATAATTATGCTTTCATACTAGCCATGATGAAGCCAATAACAAGGTAGGCTACAATGGAACAAATATGGATTATGTGAAGGGCACATTTGCATAAAAGGTCACTTAACATTGAAGATTTGCCGACCAAATCTCGGTCCTCACTAGCTTGAGATTGAAATAATTGTTTCTTGGATGCCCATGCATGTGATCATATGTGTTGCAACTAGTTGAAATCAAAAAATCAAGACTATGTGGGAAATGGTCAAGAGAGGCCAAGAGATGTGTGCTCTAAAATCTTACACTAGTTTAGGGTGCTAGTAACAATACCACCTAGAGCAAAAAACTGACAAGTTCTACTAGAGAGAAGAAGCAAAGGCCAAATTCGAAGACCTCAAGAAACTCCTACAATACAACCCACAGTTGGCACCCATGGCACAATCAGCGTCATTCTCGCCATTTAATATCTGCCACTACCCAGGTTGTCACCTCGGTCATGGCTATGGAAAGAGAGGAGCCGGGAAAGGAATAGCGGGTTTAGCACCAGTGAAGTGCTGGGCCCATGCAAGAATCAGTACCCACACTACCAGAAAATCCTATACGACATGTTCATGGCAGCCCGCAAGTTGCTCCACTACTTCCAAGCCAACATCATCATGTTAGTCAGCCATGCCCCAGCGAAGAAGGTCGCTAGCTCTTGCAAGAAATTCATGCGAGGGCATGCGGTCATCACGCAGCCCCATGAGCATTGGTGGGCATGGCTTCTTCTAGCCTCACGCCTCCCGCGACACTAAAGAGATCGTCCGCAAGTGTGTCGGTTGTCAACAACTCACACAGAAGTCGCACATGCAGGCCACCGCCCGCAAAACAATACCTCTGATATGGTCATTCGCTATAGGGGGGTGGATAGGGTGGGGCCCCTCACAACAATTCCAGGCAGCTTCAAGTTCCTTCTAGTCACCACTGAGAAATTGACAAAGTGGATAGGGGCCAAGACCGTTATGAATGTTGAGGCCGACACAATGATCAAGTTCATCTCTAGCATCACACATAGATTGGGCATGCCCCAAAATATCATTACTGATAACGGCACGGACTTCATGACAGACACATTCGAGGAATTCTTCCAAAATTGGAGAAGCCAAATAGACTAGTACTCAATATCACACCTGCAGTCCAACAGACAGGTAGAGCGAGCCAACGGGAAAATCATGCAAGGTCTGAAGCCTTGGCTCATCACCCTTCTGATGCAAGCAAAAGGGAAGTGGGTTGACGAGCTCCCATTCTTTCTCTGGAGCCTCTGAACGATGCCAAGCCACTGCATCGGCTACACACCTTTCTTTATGGTATATGGGGTAGAGGTCGTAGTATCTTCTGATATAGTGTAAAACTCCCCGTGCATTGCGCGCACGATGAGGATGCCACAGAAGAATCCAGGAAGGACGACATCAACGCCAAAGAAGAACCAGGCTCATTTCCTTCAATCACACAGCCATCTACCGGCAAAAGTTGTGCCAGTACCAAGGCGACTTGTCCAGGCTCGTGAGTTCAACAATAGCGACATTATCTCCGCCTCGAGCAGAAGTCGTGGAAGAACAAGTTCGCATCCCCATGGAAGGGACCCTACATCATTCATGAAGCCCACAACAATGGGGCCTACTACCATCGCAATTGCAAGAAAGGCCGGGTTACAACATGTGCTTAGAATGTTGCTGAGCTACGTCTCTTTTATGCAGAAGTTGCCTTTAGCGATCATGTTTTTTAGCGTATATGTTTTAGCTCGATCCTAATAAACTAGTCAAGAAAGGAATCATTGCTACTCTCCCATGTCGATCTACTATCTCAATTGATAAATAAACAATGAACACTCTGACCAAGAGGTGGAAACAAATGTAACTCTCTACTCGCCTGGATCAGGGGTTGCATATTGTGCACAGCGGACCTCTCCATGACCAGCACAAAGGTTGCATCATTCATTCCCTCTACTTGTCCGAACCCAAGGGCTACAATGCCATTACCGACCTCCCAGTGTCACCGACACATGGATGCGTCGACGTAAGACATAACCACTGAAAATAAGGGTGGTCCCCTCCCACAGGGCATAACCATGGAAAGCTGGATACTAGAAATATTCTTGGTCGCCCGGCTCCTAACATAAACATAAATACAAAGAACTTTAGGCAATATCATAAGTTTGGTCAGGAGCAAACCATGTTTCACACTAATATTAAATTCAAGCGCGCTAAAAATGCATAAAACTGAATTTTTATGCGTGTAACCTAGGCCACAAAGGTCATTCTATCTTTTCAGGCTACTCCACGCCTACATCTAGGTCGCAGTTTGCCGCCACCATCTTGGCGGGATCCTTCACTTACTCGAAGAAGTCCAAAACTTGGCAGTCCTCGGGAAACGAAGTAGCGACGATCATCATGGAAATACCCGAATGGTGCGCCTTAAGCAGTGCGAGGACAATCCGGGCTCCTTCAAAAGGTCCATTATGGCCCACAAGCAAACTTCTACCATGCTCGGGTTCCACATTGACCCCAGTATCCGAATAAGGGCCTTTTCCAACTACTGCAACAAGGGCAAAACCATACTCAAACTCTCCTCCCCAAAGACGATGCCCTTCTCCAGGGAAATACCGGCACTTAAAAGGGAATAAAAATGCCCTAACATAAAAAATCTTGAGACAAATTGATCAGGAGGAAACTTCCAAACATTTCATAGCTTCAACAAGATTTTTAGCACGCACTTACATGCGGCTCCTCCAACTCCAGGGAAGCTTGTCGACCGAACTCATGCAAGGAAGCAGCTTCCGCAATGACTAATGTGTACTCTCAAGCCTCTACAGTAGCCAGGTCGGTTCTGAGCGTCATGACGCACTGCTGGAGCACACCCTCCGCACATCACTTCTCTTTGAGAAGGTCACAGAGGATGGAAATATTTTTGTTGGACTCCGCTACAGACTTGGCATGGGAAATTACTCCAGACACGAACATGCCTCTTTGAGATCGGCATCAGTGATAGAGAATATCATTGGCTTCTTTCCATGATAGGCCTAACCATCGTAGCATTTCATAATACTGGTTTTCCGCTACATCATAAAAAGAAGATATTTATGTCATCTGCAAGCTTATCACATAATAAGGTAGCATAGGTAACTCTACTGATAGATGGATCATCAATGGAGTCCTCCAAGATAGTGGTTTGGGACCTCCCTTCAACCAGTAACCGTCAAAGCTCTTCGGCCTCAGTTTAAGCCGGTCCTTGCACTGATGCAGTACCTATGGAACCGAAACAAGTCAAAAATTCATGTCTGGGGCTAACAATCAAATAATATCTACAAGGCTCAGGGTCTAATGGGAATAGGAAGCGCTCCTCTAAGGGATTACCTCCATTCTGGGATGGATCTTTGCCCAAGTCTCTTGAAAGCATTTCCTAAGGCTCGGGCGCGCTTGCTACTCTGTCGTAGGCATCCATCTCCTCAAGAATGACATGACTGTCAGCTTCCTCTTCAGGCATGAAGGAAGTGTTGGAGGATGGTGTGCCTGTAGGACAGGTCTCTAGCTCGATGACCCCCCCCCCCGTCCATAGTGCTTAGACCCACGGCTTCATTGGTAGCTCTGAAGGAGAATGTGTGATCGCCACCATAGGCGGTCTCTTTTCGTGCCTCCTGATAGGCAAGCGCTCTTTGTGCCCCATAGAGACCGCAGGCTCCAGTGCAAGACCGTTAACTAACTCCAAGGGGCTCATGACAAGGGAGACCGCCTCCCAAAACAAAAGGAAAATAACCAAGGGAATGAGCACCTGCGGAGGCTCCCGGTTCGCTAGTTTCTTCTTTAGTCGAGGTGACTAGCAACAATGCTTCAGCATCACGACACCGAAGAAGAGAAGATGACTGACAAGTGCATACTCAGGTTGCGGTTTTTGTGCTCCAATGTTGGGGCATTTTCGCAAAACGTCATAACAAAAAGGGATCGGCACCTATGAATTCATCGCATGAGGAGGCGACATCGACGGGCACGTCTCCGATGCAACAAAGGGCTTCAACAATGGGCACGCTGTGACTTCCTGTCGGGGCTCCAGCGCGTTGATAGGCTGCGTCGGATGGGTCACCACGACCCACTTCTGAACCTTTGTTGGGATGATAGTTTGGGTCAACTGGACCGCCGATGACTCCCTTTGGGGCACCTTGTTTCTTGTGGCCAACAACAAAGTGTTCATCCTCTACAGTCCCTCTCGCGGTTTCTTCAAAGGTGTCATGGCCTACGTAGGTTGCTGCTGCAGCATACATACTAACACCGCTGATACCTCATGACAAGGTGTCATGGGGCTCCAAAAAATAGGCTTTGAAAGTTTGGGCATGGGGCAGAAATAGCATATCAATCAATCGGCCGAAAGCGGTCAAGTAGTAAAGCAAGAAAATTGTGTTGACCTTGCTTGGAGAGTTACCCCAATGAAAGGGTTCTACCGTGACCTCTAGGAAGATCTCATCCATGGGCACGTGGGTCATAAAGTACATGTGCGACTTCAACTCGGATTGTGAGACTTTCTGGCTGTTGGGACGATAGGGGTCATTCCGAACTCTGTACTCATACATTGGGTGCTCCTTTCATGCCAGTGGCTAGATGTTCCTCTCTATCCACGTCTTCAAGATCTACATACCAGTAAGTCCTACATCCTTGAGCTGGTAGACCACCTCCACCAACTTAGTGTTTTTCATGGAGAGCTCGGTCGCCGAGCTCTAAGATTGTAGCTCATGTGGCGGTTCATTTGTGAAAACATGCAACCATATCCGTATGTATCTTTGGGAGGTCTAAAGCATAAAACCAATCTCATTGCCATGACTCTATCATATGTGGCATTGGTAGCTTGAAGTATCCAGAGCCTGGACAAGGTTGAATGACCGCTCTGACACAATCCGGAGTCTAGCCATTCTCCTTGTGAGGTGTCACCTCAAAGAAATAGCACCAAAAGGCCAAAATGTAGGGTTGTTCCAAGAAAGCACTCACCTACGGTAATGAAAGAGGCAAGATGTAAAACCCTATTTGGGGTGAGATGATGGTTGGCACCCATAGTAGGTAATCCCTCGGACAAAGCTGTGTCAAGGCAGGGAGAGATTACGGCGGATGAAGGAAGTATGGACGGCCAGTTTCCAATGCTAAGGCTCCGGGACCCTGTCCAATGACTACATGGTGAGCCATGACCAAACACTCCATTTGGGCAGAAGTCACCTTGCGACTAATCCTTATAGATTATTGAAGTTGGTCGTAGAAGACCTCCAGCTCCCTGGTCCCTTTTGTGACGCACCTGCCAAGGCCAGGGGAGGAGGCTGGAAACTTGAGGATTCCTCCGTTGCAATGCTCCCATGGCCAGCCACCGCATCACTCCCGCTCATCCTGGCCACCCTGGGTCTGTGCTTCCCCGCCGCAGTGGAGGACGAATATTAGGAGAATTGGAGGAAGGAAATGTGCTATTTGCACTTACCTCCATCAGTTTGTAAAGCCATGCACGGATGTGAACTGGCGGCATGACTCCTGAATATTGCACCAAAACAAGAAGCAACACGTGGAGCATTGGCTCGGGACACGAGTGCAAAACTACCACTATCACGCAGTTTGGGCCTTGGCCCGTGGTCGAGAGCCTCTTCAGCGGCCCAACTAAATGCTCAAATTTTGACTCTTCTCCGACGCAGGGATGTTCTTGTGGGCCATGGACAGAAGGGACTCGCTACTTCAAGTCGGGCGTGACGAAGGTTGTGAACCTGGGGGCTATGGGCCGAAGGCCCTGTGAGATCACCATGCCTAGAGACATTATGCTAAGCCCAAGAATTCTGAAGATTGGACTGGAAGGTCGGGCATCAACAGAGCCCCAAGAATGCCTGAAGTTGTGCAAACACTGGCGCTCTGGAAACATGAGGAGCCCATGTGGGTTCTCGTCCCCCAACATACTAAGACATTCCAACTATAAAAAAGCTCGATAGCTATAGACACTATGGTTCACCGGCGGTGGCTTGCCTAAGGGAAGCTCGGCAACAGGTCCACCACGGGTCCACATGACCTAAAAGGATCCTGGCGAAAGGAGGGATCCTGGAGGCCTGTAAGGAGCTCAATATCATCTAGGAGTGCAAGACAAGCAATGTGGCGGTTGGAGGTCGGTTAGATTCATGTATACCCTAGCCCTCGTCATCTATATAAGACCGGTCATGAGGGTTAGCGAGGCCATATATCTACTCTTGTAGAAACATACTCTCAGTAGTCACATATCATCCCCCCATTATAACCCTCGTACGAGGCACTCAACCATAAATACAAAAAAAGGATGTAGGGTGTTACCCCTCAAGCGAGGCCCGAACCTGGGTAACTTCCTCGTGTGATTTTTGATCTGCTACTTCCGGCCACGTTCGCTACCCTGCCGAGGGTTCTCAAAGTTTCACCTACAATTAGATATTATAACAACTAGGAATAAGTCAACTACAATCCCGCACCAAGTGCAGGAGGCACCCATCTTAAGTTTAGGTACTTAACAAAATATGCAAATATAGTGCTAGGAATACTTTCAACTAAACACATGGCCAAATCTTAGTTTCATGCCCCAAGTGGAATTTTAAAAAAATTCAAATATACACATCAATAGAGAAAAAGCAAGAACTAAAGGATATGTTCATGAATATCTATAAGACATTTCATCACTAGAAATAAACACTTCAACTTCCAAATAGAAAAATATGGTAACTTCAAATTGTGAAGAAGATTAACCATGATATAAGACCTCCATCTTATTGTTCCACCTAAATTCTATACCACTTCATGACATGTCATTATATATTAATTTCCATTGATCTTTTAAAGGGATTATTGGGGACCATCCTCGTTATGCATTTTATTATGGATATGTCTTAATAAATTCAAATCATCTAAAGATCTATCATCAGCTATTCATTGAAAACAACGAAACTCGGCCATGAGAACGGGTATGTATTCACATTGGTCCACTTATTTACAAATGGATAACTATTGACACATTGTAAATAATATCATTGTCTTAACACTTGCATGTAGTACTATATATTACAATGATAAGAGCCACGTACCCAAGTTATGGCACTTTCTTCGTCAAAAGTGTTCCCCGTGAATGAACTGGACCCCTACATGAATGATGGCACCATTGTAAATCCTATGGTATATTTGATGCATCGATATGTGAATGTTTTCTTGCTACCCTATAAAATAGTCCCTTCACTTTTGTTTTGGTATTTCATTTGGGACAATAGAATATTAAACTAAACACTTCTTTTTGTGCGCCTAGATTCTCATGAACTATGAATTTTGCACGATCCAAGGGCTAGTATGGTCGATACCTCAAGTAAATAAGGAAGTAAATATTTATGGAATATGCTCATTAAAATCATGGTAAACAAGGTAGACATTTAATTACTAAAATATTCTTTGGAATAATGTTAAATATTATACTCCATTTTAAAAATATTATTCATAAGATGGACATATAATTATTGAAATATTTAAGTAGAAATTAATGATAACAATCTCACCAAGGAAATATATATATTGGAGGCATTAATTTATGAGATATCCAAATTCAAGAACTTTAAATGCTCAATTCGATAGATATTGTAAATAGATTGTGCGGACCACTCGCTTTTTAGGAATATCTTTTTGTGGTTGTATCCTATTAAATTCAGATCATCTAAAGATCTAGCACGAATAATGCAACCAAAACACTAGAAGTCGTCCATGAGAATTGTTGACCCACAAAACAGAAAACAATAGAGTGTTTTTAATAGGTTTACAACAAAAATCAACCTACACAATGTAAACAATAGTATTATTTTAACACATGCATGCAGTATTGGGGTGATTTTGGTAAGATGAATCAAACCTATTGTAAAATTTGTAAACTATAACAAATAACTTTCAAATAAATTTAAAATAATCCCAACTAAAGTTCGTGAATCTAGACGGCTTACCAGTTAAAACTCGTCCGAGACAAATCGAGATTGAAGTCTTTAAAATTCCCAAGAAGATCTTTGAGAGAATCTATAAAGAACAACACTTGCATAATGCTTAAAAAGGCAATAAATTTCCATAAGGACGGATCTACTCGGAGTAAGAAATTTGCACCTTTCTCTTCGCGATGGAAATAGATAGAGAGGAAGGAAGGGAGGGTGGAGACAGAGTTTGTGTAAGGGAGAGAGAGCAATGTGCAAGAAAATAAGGAACTATCTGTATATATATATATATATACTCAAGAAATGCATATATACTCAAGAAATGCATATTTACGCATTAATAGCATATACATATATATGTACACATTAAAAGCATCATTAATAAGGTAGAAATTTAATAAAAAAATATTCCTTGGAAGAAAATTAATGATTATATTCATTAAGAGCAAGGTTGTTTATAAGATAGACATTTAATTATGGAAATATTTTAGTAAACATTAAATGATAATAATTTCGTTAAAAACTTTATATATTGGCGACATTAATTTAATAGGGATCCCAATTCATGAACTATAAATGTTCAAATATAGGTATTGTAAAGGGATTAATTGTGGGCTCACCCTTATTCTATATTTGGGGTCATGGGCGGAGCTAGCGAATTGCTAAAGCCTGGGCACACCACAAGCTAAATTCTACTTTGGTGTATCAAATACCACAAATATCATATATTCGGGTAAACTCCATGTGCAATATACACACCAATATTTCATAGATCATAGAAATAAATAAAAATGCTAGATACAATACCAATTAAATTGCTAATTGAGAATAAATTATAGGTAAATCGAACAATTTGTCGATATATCATAGGGGCACTCACCGGTGCTGCATGTGTGGCTAGGGCTCGCGGAAGTGCAGATGGTGATTAGGACGAGCCACCATTCGCCGCTGCCGGAGTGGAATTCCCCCCACAAGGGCTGCTGCTTTGACCCCGAGCTTTCGATTTTGATCCCGATCATCGCTCGCTGGGGTCATAGCCGAGGCCCGGCCATGCACCATCTCTTACGGTGTTGCCGGTCGCCTCCAACCCTGGAGTTGCTAGGGCACATCGTGCCGCACAGACGAACCGGCGAGGCTAGCGATGCAACCTCCTGATTGATCCACGTTATTTTCCTTTGCAGGAGACAACGAGCTGACTACCTATTGTGGCCCATATAAGGAAATTAAGGGATGGGCCTGCCTTGGCGTACTGGTTTGACGTGGCTAAGCCCAAAAGGCAAAAACGATGCCCAGACTAGCCAGAAGTTGGTGTATTTTGGATCGTACATCGTACGTTGTGATCCGGCTGCTCGTAAAATTTGCAGCGCTCGAGCCCGGGCACGTGCCCGGGGTGCCCGGACGGTAGAATCGCCACTGTTTGGGGTGGGGATGTATCCTATTCTCTCCCTATCTTTACCTAATAATAAAGAGAATTGAGTTTCTGTCGTCCGTCATAAGAATTACCCCCGTAGTTGCTAATAATTACCCCCTTGCCACCGGTAAGTGAAAAAAAAGATACCTTTTTTCCCTTCTCAAGTCGCCGTTGGCTTTAGTTTATTAAGTGTGAAAGTCCTTTGTATGCCAAAAGCGTTTGTGTAGCACAGTGGCATGTGCCTCATGTTTGCATGCCGGAGTTCCGGGTTCGATCCCTGGTTCTTACATTTTTTTTGTTTTTATTTTTTTTATACTTTGCTTTGTTTGGGAGTCAACCTGCAGCTTAGAGAAAGAGAGCCGAGAAAATTAGTTGCACACGCTAGATGTTTGCAAATGCATAAATTGGCATCATTTTGTTAGCCATTTTGATCGATCTCACATTTAACTGATAGCTTCAGTTTAGTTTATACATAACTGGGAAAAAACACAGTGCATGATGAACACAAAAGGTGGTATCATGCATCAGAAGAAGATTCGCTTACTTTCTCAAGTGAAATCAAAATACTGGCCCTGTAGTTAATCAAACAAGCAAGCAGTAGCAGTATTATGCTACAAGAATAATACAAGTCAGCTAGCACCGTTATGGAATTGTGTTTTTAGTACTTATCTTCAATGTATATATTGTAATTTACGTTCTTTTGCATATTTTGGTTTCAACATTAGCATATTTTTGATCTAGATTATCAGATTAGCACATGTACTCTTAAAAAGGGGTGTTAAGGCAATCATGTAGTGATGCATATATGACATGGAATTCAAGTTCTGACCAAATCACTAGAAATATATAGCAGTCTTTCTTCCAGATGATCGACAGAAAAGTAAAATTAGGAGGAAATACTCAAATCACATAGCAATCACATTTCAACCGTAATAACAGTTCGTCAATTATCATTCATTTGCAGATTTTTTTTTGCCACGTCGAGTAAAAATCGAGCACAATTCCATATATATGTGTGTGTGTTAATTGATGGTGGTCTGATCTATTTTTATTGACGTTCGTATCAGATCCCGGTAAAATATCCTTCGCTTTTATTTCAGTTGTTTTACTGAGATTATTTTCCTAGGAAACTACCATTGCATGTGCAGAAAACATAACATCATAAAATACAACATCTCGTCTTTATCTTGGCGAGTCCGATTATGCATATATTATTTTGAGATTATATAACGAGCAACGGTAGCGTGAACAACTTTATTCAAACCATGATCTTACTTCTTTGAGAAGATATATAGATGAAAAATATAATGTACAATACTCCTAAGGCGGATATGATATTAGGCAATGGTATGTACACTTTCATGTCATTGTACACAATAGTAAAAAAAGGCGTCAATCCAGATACGACGAGGACGTAAAAACACATACTCCATCCGTCCCAAAATAAGTGTCTCAACCTTAGTATAAATTTGTATTAAATTTAGTATAAAGTTGAGACACTTATTTTGATATGGAGGGAGTATAATCTTTTCATTTTTTTTCATGCATGTTTTCACACCATGACAATGTTTTACTAGGGTGTCCCGTTCCAACGCACGGCCAATTTTAAACCAGCGATGTCGTCCGTCGCGTGCTTTTGCAAAAAGACCCTTCTCTTTTTCGGAAATTGAACCCGCACTCCCTACGTAAGTGGCTCTCGTAAAACGATTCGGTAAAAAAAATCCCTTTCGCGTATCCTCTGTTTCTTGGTATTCAGACCGGCAGTTGGAGGCCGCCGCGGCGATCGGGGTGGACGAGGTGGCGGAGCAGGGGCCCCGGTGAGTTGGGAGCTGGAGGCACAGCGCATCCCGGCGCCGCACGGGGACTACGAGCCGGCGGCGCACCTATCACCCACCAGCGCAGACCCCGAGACCGTGCCGACGAGGAAGGAGAGAATCAGGATGAGGAGGATGCCGCTGCAGCAGCGAAGGTAGCCAGCAGCCTAATGAAGCATCTATGGCCCAGCTTCTCCGGCGCGCCATCCGGAGATGGGACGGACGGATCGAGGCGGAGGACGATGGAGAGGTGGTCAGAGGCGGCGAGCTCCAAGGCAGACGGGGTGATGCGGTTCCAGATGGACGACGGCTTCGCGGGCGGCTGTGCCGAATCAGCTGCCATGGCCCAAGTGGCAGACGAACGGGCGCTCCTCTCGCCGTCCTCCTCCCGACGGCAGGCCAGGAAGGCGGCAGGAGCTTCTCCGTTCTGCTTGGCGACCTCAAGGTCCCGCTCTTCGGGGCGCTGCTCCAGCAGAGCAGCAGCACGCGCCTCGAATTGCAGGGGCGGCCGCCGTGGTTTGTGGACGTGCTGCGGGCGCCGACCAGAATCTCCATCAAATCCCATCACATTGCAACTTTCAGAGGAACATCCAATGTCGCTGGCGGAGGAAAATCATCCGTCCAACCGTACTATGCCGAGTTCGCCGGCGGAAGAAGAACACCCGTCGAGCCCTCCATCGCCTGAGGCGGCTACACCAGAGGTATTTCTCCCCATGAAAGTTACTACACCTGAGGCTAGCATGTTTGCATCTCTGAATTTTTTTAGAGATTTGTTCAGGATTGTTTGTTGTCTGAACAAGACACATATCTGAAGATTCAGTATTGACTTACACCTTGGAGTTTACATCTGTTGTGGTGTTCTTCTATTCTAAACTGAACCATGCTAATCCGACCAAGTTTGGGCCTATCACATAGTCAAAAGTTTGAGTGATAGTTATGTTCCAGTTGCATTTATATTCAGATTTCACAGAAGGAACAAAGTTCCAGGAAAAACAACCTGTTAGTGTGTTCCTTGACGCTATACACCTGAGCACCCCTACTGTTAGCACCAAAATTAGCATTATTCTTGGCATGTATATGAATGCTTTGTTTGCATGATTATTTGATTGAAGTAGGGCATAATAACAGTAAACTGAACCATGAAATTTTAGAATCAGAAAGTAGGCATATACATCGTCATTAGCTCATTTTTCTGAAGTTGCTCCATGTTACTCCAGTTTTAGGTCCTGTCCACTTATGTTCATCAGACATGTCACAGTGCGTGTATGCTCTAAGCGATAGGCAACGGACTATGGGGAACATATTTGTTTTTTTATAATCATTTTCTGATTGTTGTTTTCCTGTAGGATATGTCATTACTTTTTTTAGTGGGTAGTGACTGCACTACCTAACTGACTATGATGTACTACCTCTGTTTCAACTGATTCCAGCTCAATGTGTCATCACTATTTAAATTATTTATTAGATGCTCGATGAAATTCAGAACTAAGAAATTTTTTCTTCTGTCTTTTCAGTGATGGGAGGTAGATTGAGCTGATAAATTTCTGCACCCACCTTGAGGTCCATAATGTTCTCCTAATTATATGCAGCCCAATTCATATAGATGTATTTGTTTGAGGGAGAGGACTATCTGTGATCAGAAGCAACAGTATGTGATCATCATGTGTGCGAGAGATGGCAGGAGTATGTGATATGTATTTCTGTGTATACTACTAATATGTATTGACTGTTCATGTTGGTACAGTAGGTTCATGATTGCTTATGGAAACAATAAAATTACTTGAGGAGGATTTTATGAGTATGTACTTTGAGACTTGAGAGGCTGTTATTGACATGGATTCTCCGTCTACTAGAGAGGCTGGTGTCAAATCAACATCGGAACAAGGGCAATAGAAGTGGAATGAGGTGAAGTCCTATTGATACCTATAATTCATTAATTAACTCAAATAAATGATACTAGACATCAACTACTGCAATTGATCCATGAATATTTGTTAGGTTGTAGTATCTATCTAACATCTAGAAGGGAAAAATGCGATGAACATTTTTTTCTCAAGGTTACGTATATGAGTATATCTTTAAAATGTGGTACAGAGAGCAGAAGGTCTTAAATGCTTGCAAATCCTCAGTTTTAAGAGAATAAGATACAGTCTTAATTTATTTCCAGATTTATTTTTGTATTATTGGAATTCTGAACAGGACAAGGTTGTTAGCTCGTCGTGTGGTTGATTTGGTTTTTGGAAATTCTTTCGCATACTATGTTTGAGCGCTTTTGTTCTTGAGTTCTTCTGGTGGAGGGAATCAGAAGTGATTCTTCTGCAATGTGAGGAGATCTCCAAATCAAGCCAGCCTCCAAGAGAAGAGAACAAGTAGTAGGAGTACATCTCTATCCAGACGAGCTGAATCTGAACGACTCAGATTGTCATGTTACCGTGTTCCAGTCCGGCAGATGTGCAAGTGCAACTACATTGGTTGAGTGTAAGGCAGACTGATTCATCTGCGTGAAGCCAGTATGACAAGGCTAAGTCTGCACAAGGTAAAAAAACACAATAAATTTGGCCCCTTGATATTTCTGTTTATGGGTTGTTTTTCAGAGGAGCTCATAGTTTAGCAGTTCTCTTCTGTGCTAATTTGAATTGTAGGTGGCCCATTGTTTAATTGCACATGCACATTATTAATTGTGGTTTGCATCGTCAATCTGCACTTTGCTAGGAGCACTTAGGAGTTCCTCACTATTCTCTGGGCAACCTCCTATATGTTATAGTAGTTCAACTTAGCCTTTATTCGTGGCAAACCGTGATTCTGTACTACACCTTGGAATCTTTTTTAAGTCTGAATTGTGTGGTTTACTGACTGAATTTACCCACTAGCTCAGCTGATTTATGCAAAGTACAGTAGTAACTTTGTTTGGATCTGAACTTATATCACTCTAAGAACTTCTACATAGAATGATTTATCATCACTAGAATATTTATGCCCCGTTGTAATGCACAACTTAAGTGTGTTAACATATCAATATAAAATGATTGGCCGGATTATGTTTTTATGCATTCTAGAAGTGGCATTTTCGTGAAATTACAAACTAGCTTTACATTTTTCTCGGAACACTTGGTGAAATTTTATTGGAGAATATTTTTCTCCTTTTCCATCGTTTGTTGCCCATTCGTCTCGTTCTGCTCCTGTTTGTCATGAGTAATGTGATGTGTTGAAATAGAGGGCGTAAACTTGTGGGGGCTTTTAGCCATGGGGCTATTGGGCTAGAGGCATGTGATATATTTTTCTCCCGTTGCAACGCACGGGCCCTTTTGCTATATATCCAAATCGTCTAATAACCAGTCACCAACTATTCATTTGAAACACCGTAACTCAGTCGTGAAGATTCTTGAAATGTATTGACGTCGGAACACTGATTTACCATAGAAAGCAACTCACACAACCTAAACAATTGTATTGTTGTAAAACATGCATGTAGTATGGGGGTGTCTGTTTTCATTTGCATGTGCATAGTAATGAGGTGAATCCTAGCTACCCTAAATGGTGACAGAACAAGACGATGCTTCCCATTTTAGAATCCTGTAAAGGAGAGAATCTTCAACTAAATCGTGACAGAACAAGACGAACCGACAGTCGCTGCCTCTTACGGCCTTGAATTTTTTCTCTATCGTTAACATGCACGAATACAACTGTCATGTTAAAATTTGGAAATTTCAGGGCTCATTTGGCATTTTTAAGACATTAAGTAAGTTTCTACCCATTTAATGATCATAATTAAAATTTGGACTACATATACATGCAACAGCAAACCAAAATAGGTTGGGAAAATCATAGTTGTGTCTTTGTGTGCTTGTTTCTGCCTGATGCAATAAATTGGAATGAAATTTCAAACATCTTGGTGTCACGGCTTGGACACAAAAAGTAAGAATCTTGGTTTTTAGATTCCAAAAAAGTCAAAAAATGTTCTGAATACATGAAACTTTGAATGATGGCATGACATGGCACCAAGATGCCGTGATATTTTTTTATCAATTTGAGTAACACAAATAGCATTTATGTATTACATTTTACCATAATACCAAAGTAGTAACACAAATAGCATTCATGCATTACATTTGGAAAGAAAACATAAATATCTGGCAAGTCAACTGGGTGCCATACTGCCATGTGACTGGCACTTTGTTTCGCCTCCTGGGGTTTGAAAGGTGAGCAGCATGGGTTATTAATCGTAGGCAGTTCTAGAATGGGAACCGTCAACAATGCGAAGTCACACACGGCTTTTGCTTTGGGAATTATGTGCAAATTGAAGCCATTGAACTTCGGCTACCAGTGTGTCTAGCAGTCTCCCCTCCCCCCCCCTATTTTACTGCTCACGTCGATCAAGATTTCGGCCGCCTATAAATACTAACATGACGATATTGTCCCCGCCTTCATGCTCATCTGCACACTAGTAGGGGAACCCTTAATTAGCGGCGTTCAATAGTGATGACTGGCAGCATTCGCAATGCGCACAGTTAGTACGACGCTGCTGGTGAGTTCAGACTATCAACGCGCGGGCTGGACGCTGCTAGTCTTTGATAGCTAGCAGCTTTCGAGTTAGACGTTGCGAGTGTGTGTTACTTCAGTAGCGTTTCTGCTGCGAAGTGTTGTTGACTCGTAAAGCACTAGTTGCATGTCCACATGACAAACGCTGCTAATACGGAATTCAAGTAGTAGCTATGATTTCAGCTTACACGATGTTGATTTAATTTCCCAGACAGAAAATGAAATCATTTATATTGTTTCGCATCATTTTGATCCTGTTGTGCAGCCAAACAAAATAATGTAACTCGGTTGGTGTAATTGGTAGCTTTTTTAAATTTAAGTTTTACCACATAGTGCAAATGTACAACTGGTTTATTTAAATAGTACACATAGCAGTAGTCATACCATAGGAGGAGTGATTAGTCCTAATTAATTTTTCTGCCACTTTTGTAGCCCAACTGGTTGCCATGGTAGCTTTTATGATCCAAAAGATTAATTATGCTTCCATGACACCTTTTTGGGCTAGCAAAATATAAGGGAACATTATGTAACATAAGTTCAACACACTTAACTAACATGCATACTAAATAGTAATGTTCTCAAAGATGCACTCTTGAAACCCCTACTCGTCGGAGGACGGGTGCTGGTTGGGGCATCTCCATCCTCCATGGTGGTGGGTGTCGGGGCTCAGGGACCGGGGTACCCAGGCCCGTTTGCCCACGGCCCATCGCGCGGCATCATCAAGGGGCCCGGCGCGGCCCAGCGTCAAGGCTTCACAAGGCAAGGCCCTCGTGAGAGCCCTCGCCTCACGAGGCGAGCATCAGCAGGCGTCGTCAAGAGCTCCTGAGGGCTTCCCGCAGGGTGGCCTCCTCAGGCTGCCTCCTAAGGCCCCTCGCGGGGCAGACATCTCTATGCTCGCCACCCTGCCTCGCGATGCACGTGGGTGATGCAGACCGCAATAGACAGAGCCAGAAGGGCGCCAGCGGGCGCAGACGAGGACACTTTCCTCTTTGGTGCTAAGAAAACAAGATATCTCGCCGGTTCCCAAAGCAGTCCCTAAAGGTTGCCGTTCTGGTGCTACAAGACCAAGACATGGGCTCGCCAAGACGGAGGCCATCGCCGAGCCTGCCTGCGTGTCATGGATAGAAGCTTTGCAGGCGAACACCACATTTAGTCAAGATAAGATGAACTACTGTCCCCTTTCAAATGTGGATATTGTGGCATCCCTTCCCTCCTAGAGCTTTCGGGGGAAGAGGACCAAGGCGAGTATAAGTATAGATTAGACTGCACCATAGAGAGGGATCGAGTTCATCCACCCCTCAAGCCCGAAGTCGCTCCTGAAGCCTCCGAGAGCCTCTTGTACTAGTTCATACTCATCCTCCCTCACGAGGCAATCCACCATAAAGCAGGAATAGGGTATTACACGGCAAGGTGGCCCAAACCTGGGTAAATCGTCGTGTTTTTTCCATCCTCCCTCTCCCTCGAGCACGTCGAAGCATCGCCGTGAGGCGGTGAGCAGCAGGGCTAGTGCAGCGGAGTTCGTCGCGCACACCCCAGAGTTCGAACCTTTCTTCGGGTCCGCGGAGCCCCGATTCCGACATTTGGCGCGCCAGGGAGGGGTGTGTCGGTGTTCTTCCGCTTCATTTCGTCCCAGCTCCCCCGTTCCCATGGCCGACGCTCGTCGTGTTCGTCCTGAGCGTCGTGCGGCTCGCGTTGCCCAGACGGAGCCTGCTGGTCGCGCCGGTCACCGCCACTCTCCACCGGCCACGGCCAACGCTGCTACTGATCCCGCCGCTCATGAGCAGCAGGACTCTTCTCTGCCGCCCTCCAGGCCGCACCGCTACGCCTTCGCTCACCCCGGCCACGGCTTCGTCCTCCCATGCGTGGTTACATTTTTTTCGAAATGCATGATTAATAGTTTTTAAATACATGATCAAAAAAATTTACACACACATTTTGCTTTTTTTGCATACATGAGAAACATTTTCCATATACATATTTAACATTTTTTTAAATGCTTGGTTGCATTTTTCAAAAAATTATGTAAAGTGTATTTTGTAATGTATTTGTTTATAGTATTTGTAAGTACAAAAAAGTAAAAAATAATAATAAATAAATAAGCATGAAACAACACACAAAGAAACGAGGTCGTGGCATCCTGTACGACTCTGGCAGACATTCTGGCGCTCACCTGACGCGACGTAGCCAGGTAGGGGCGCCGATAAAACTTAATCCTATACAACGCAAAAAAACTGAAGGCGATTGGAGATTCGAAATCGAGACTTTCTGATTAGCACCCGCGTATGCTAGCCATTGCAACACTACACGTTCTATACCAATATTAAGCAGCAAAACCATAAGAACATAATCCACGACAGATCTAAACTTTTTTAGAAGTTCGAACGCAGTTCATTCTTTCTTTTTTTTTGCAGGAAAAACGCAGTTCGTTTTAAAAACCTGTATCTTTTTTTGAACGCGGACAATTCAAAAATTAAAGAATAATTATTTTAAAATGTTGTCATTTTTTGACCTGTGAACAATTTTTTGAAAAACAGCAAAGTTTTTTTGTAATGTTGAACAAATTTTCAAAAACAAGAAAATTTCATAAAATTTTAAACGAAAAATAGAAAAAGCAAACATTTTTTAAACTTGGAACAAAAATTGAAGAAAGCGAACATATTTTTGGATCTGTGAACAACTTGTGAGAAAGGGAACATTTTTTCTAACTCTGAACAAAATTTGGCAATGCGAACATTATTTCAAATTGTGAACATTTTTTGAAAATGCGAACGAGATTGGAAACTCGAACATTTTTTAAACTTGGAACAAAATTTGAAGAAAGCGAACATATTTTTGGATCTGTGAACAATTTGTGAGAAAGGGAACATTTTTTGTAACTCTGAACAAAATTTGGCAATGCGAACATTATTTCGAATTGTGAACATTTTTTGAAAATGCGAACGAGATTGGAAACTCGAACATTTTTTAAACTTGGAACAAAATTTGAAGAAAGCGGACATATTTTTGGATCTGTGAACAATTTGTGAGAAAGGGAACATTTTTTTAACTCTGAACAAAATTTGGCAATGCGAACATTATTTAGAATTGTGAACATTTTTTAAAAATGGGAACAAGATTTGAAACTCGAACTTTTTTTAGTTAATTTAAAAGATTTCAAATATGAACAAAATTTTGAAAATCTGAAAAACAAGCAAAAAATCATGAACATTTTTCGATATTGTGAAAAAAAAATTGTAAATGTGAACACTATTTCAGAAATATGAACAATATTTAACAAAAAGAAAATTTTTGAAAATTCTGAACCATATTTGAGCTTTTTGAAAAGCTTACAAAGAAAAAGTAAAAAAACATTAAAAAGGAAAAACAAAGAAAACAAGAAAAAAGAAAGAAGAGAATAAGACTGAAGAAAAAACAGTAGAAGGAACAAATGGTTTTTTCGTTGCTTATAGTTTCTTTAAGATTACCATTGCTATTGTTACAGATCCACGAGCCAGTCGCAGTGGCTAGCGCCGTTTGTACTGCTACAGGAGGTCGTAGGTTCGATCCCTAGCGTGTTTCTTTTTTGCGGTTCAACTCGCGAGGCGAAAACCACTCAAATTGGCGGGCCCAGGGTGAGATGCGCCCTATGCGAAGAGGCGACTACTTGCCGCAATAAGCGGCGAATAGGGAATCACCCCCCTTCCTCCCCCCCCACATATTCCCGTCCTTCACTTGTGCCGCACATTGGTTTTATTCTTTTTCTATTTTTCCCCTTTTCCCTTTTCTTTTTATCTTTTCTATAGTTCCTTTTCGTTTTTCACTTTATTTTCCGTTCTTTTTGTTTTATTTTTTCCTTTTAAATTCGATGAACTTTTTTCAAATATTATAATATTTTACTTCAAATTTGTGAACTTCTAGATTTTAGATGAATTTTTTGGAAAAATAATGAACTTTTCTCATAATCGATGAACTTTAACGTTTTTAGAATATCGATGAACAATTTTTCAGTTTGTGAAATTTTTCCGAATTTGATAACTTTTTTTCAAAATCAATGATTTTTTTCAGATTTGATGAACTGTTTTTTCAAGTTCAATGAACTTTTTCCAAAATTGGTGATCTTTTTTTCAAAATCGATGAACTTTTTCCCAAAATCGATGAATGTTTTTCAAAATTTTGAACTACTTCAAGTTTACTGAAGCTTTCAAAAAAATCGGTGCTCATTTTTTAAAGTAAATTGATATTTTTAAAAATTATGAACGTTTTTCAAAGTAAATGATTTTTCTCAAAATTTTGAACTTTTTCTAAAATTTGGATGATCTTTTTATAATCTGTGATTTTTTATTTTGAATTCTTTTTTTCCTGATTATTCATTTTTTTTCTCAAAAATTCAATGCTCAATGGTTGACCCCGTTAAGGGGAGCCGGGGGAAGCGCGTGTTATGAGCGATCTGTTCGGCTTGTTATTGGGCCGGCCCAAGTACCCAAGCGCGTGGGCGCTGGTTTGGTCTACTGGCGCATAAGGCGCCAGTGAGGAGGCCTCGGCAATAGAGGGGAGCTTGAGTGCTTGACAGAGCTCCTGGTCAGCGCCTTAGCAAAACGGGCGCTCACAACCACTCTTCGAGTGGGCCAGCTCATCAAACACGAGCTACGCTCACTCAGGTTGTCTCATCGCTGGCTCGTTCGATCGATCCACCGGTTTGGTGATTGAGCGGTTGACTTCTGGACAAGTGACCCATGGACGGTTAAGCATTGAGATTTTCGAAAAACTTTGAAAAAACATAAATTCAAAATATGGCAAAATATAGTAAAACACGAATAAAAACATAAACATGCAAAAATTTCAAAAAAATGTGACAAATTTGCAAACCTAAAAATTCGAAAAAAACTCATCAATTTGAAAAGAAGTTTATCGAATTTGAAAAAATAATTCATCAAGTATACACAAAGTTCATCGGATTTGAAAAAACTTTCATTAAACTTGAAAAAAGATAATTTAATTTGGAAAAAATATTAATCTGTTTGAAATAATGATCATCAAATTTGAAAAAAGTTCATCAAATATAAAAGAACTTCATCAAAGTTAGAAACAAAAGTTCATCGAATTGGAACAAATCATCAATTTTAAAAATTAAAATCATTGAATTTGAAAAAGCTCATCGATATCTAAAAAAAATACAAATTTTGGAAAAAGTTCACGAATTTGAATAAAAGTTTACGGATTTTGGGAAAAGGACCATCAATTTTGAAAAAAAAAATCGCGAATTTAGATCAACTTCAAGTTAAAAAACTCATAAATTTGAAAAAAAAATGCTTTTAGGAAAACAAAAAATACAAAAAGAGAAACCGAATGGAAATATCAGAAAACTGACCAGCGAACCAGGAAAAAAAACTACGAACTCAAGAAAGAAAAGTATGGGGAGAGATCAAGTTTGTACAAGCGGGTAAGGTAGGCCAGTGCTTATTGTGGTTACCTTCGAACGAAGAGGTTGCGAGTTTGAACCCGTCACTTGCACCTTTTTCTGTTTTTAATAGAAAAAAATACGAAAGTGATAGATCCCAAATGTTCAGGATTTGCCCATGGCAAATCCAACTTTTTTATGGCACTTTATTTGATGCGAGGATTGAAGTTGGCAAGCATGGCAACTGATGGGGAAAATACAAACTGAGGACAAAATGTCATGGTACCAACTAAGCTTGCCATCGATCCTCGCGTTAACTAAAGTTGTCATAAAAATGTTCAATCTGCCACAGGCAAATCTCATACGTTCGGGACTTATCGGGGTCCTAAAAATAAGGCATATGAGATGGCCCAGAGCGGAGTGAAGGGTGTGCGCCGGTTTACAATTTATGTTTTAACTGGCGCCTGGAGCGCCGAATAGGAAATGCTGGCGTTTGATGTGAGATTTTTTTTATTTTGCACAAGAGAACGTTCTGTTGGGCCAGTCCAAGTAGCTTCCTTAAGGTTAGTTCGTTTTTCTTCTATGTATTACATTTGTTCGTATTTTTCATATTTTAGATAATATTCTAGATACATTTATACAAAGGCTCAGTTTACTTGAAATAAAAAACTGAAAATTTAAAAAATGTTTACACAGTGTAGACACAATTGTTGACGTAATTTGAAAAATTTGGTGACAGTATTAGAAATGTTCACGTGTTAATTTTATGTAACATTTAAAAAACATTAAAGAATGTAAAAAACTAAGTAATTAAAAAAGAATGTTTTGTACCGTTAAATAGTATGTTCTTTTAAAAATTATTCACCTGCTTCTAAAATGCTTGTGACATTTTAAAAATACTTATACAATGTATAATATGTTGACGTAGTTTCAGAAAATGTTTCTATAATTCAAAAATATATTAACATGTATTAGAAAAATGTTTAACACGTATCGAAAAAGATGTTAAAAATATGTAGTTGACAAAATATTAATAATATATTTGTAAAATGTTAAACATGTATAAAAATATTTTGGATGTATAAAAATGGAAAATATGTATAAAATAGACATGAAAACATATATTGAAAAAATATGCTAATCATGTATTTAAAAAAGTTAGAAAATCTGTACAGAAACATAAAAACCAAAACCAAAAAAGAAGCCATTGAAAACTAACACAAACAATTGTTGAAAACCAACACCGAAAAGCAAAATAAAATAAAAGAAAAAAGAAAAAGAAAAAGAAAACTAAAAAACCATGGAAAGCTGGTAAAGCAACACAGAAAATTGAAAAAAGATGGAAACAAACATAGAAAACACACAGGAAAAAAACTAAACGTAAAAACGCTCCTGCAGGAACCCATATTTGGCCGGCCAAGTAACCCCGATGTGAAAACCCTTGATGCGAGGCGGAAGATAGCGTCGCAATAGGCAATATAGAGTCATGCCGACCCGAGAGGCAGGATGACTAACTAGTCTTGGGCTACGCCTATGTATGGTCCAGTGCGCTTTATAATGGGCTTGTTTGTTAGCCGAGGGAATATGTCGACGGGCTGTATAGTTAGCACTTGTATGGCTCTTTTGTCCGGGGCTCCAGGAAATCACAGTGCCCAAGGCATAAGAGCATGCGCAACAATGGGTGATAGTTTTCTCAAACAAAAAGTCTGAAAAAATGTTTCCTGGAAGATGGGGTGATGATTTTTCTCAAAGTGAATAAATTGGGTGACAATTAGTGCATCTTAGTCTCTTAGATGAGGTGGAAGAAAGAGAAATTGTTGATTGATAGAGATATAGTTGATACGCTATGTTTTATCGATGTCATCCACGTCCTCCCGTTTATTTTACTTTCCTTTAACTTTTTGCTACCTCTATGGCTATTGTGTTCTTGTCGTCCTTCACAATTAGTGTTTACCATTGTTGATGTGCCTCTATCGCGCACCACTTTCTATGCAGGGAAGGGGTCCATCATTAATGTTGAACTAGAGCACGACAATAGGGGCCCGAGCGAGCGGAGGTGTGGAGAGGTCATGTAGTGTTTCTTTGTGGGGATGGATCAATCACATACCATAGACAGAAGGCCCAATAGGACTATTAACAAAGGATAGCGAATTTTGTCACAAGAGTAGTGGCCACACTCGTCCAACACGATATTCACATCAACAAAGCCCGTGTAGTATTAACTGAAGATCCAATAGTCAGAAACGCCCACAAGTCCAGATTCGATGATAAAAATGATGATGGCACTTAGGATGGATTAGTGCATGATTTTAATGTCTCTATAATGTGATATAGCTTTGTCCACTGACCCTGACTTGTCCACACCTAAGCTATGGTCGCACCACGTGTAGCTTTGGGACATGGACCAGGACCTGTCGAAACGGAAGAAACCAAGGGCGTAATGGAAAACTGAAGGAAATATGCCCTAGAGGCAATAATAAAGTTATTATTTATTTCCTTATTTCATGATAAATGTTTATCATTCATGCTAGAATTGTATTAACCGGAAACATGATACATGTGTGAATGCATAGACAAAACAAGATGTCACTAGTATGCCTCTACTAGACTAGCTTGTTAATCAAAGATGGTCATGTTTCCGACCATGAACAAAGAGTTGTTATTTGATTAACAAGGTCACATCATTAGTAGAATGATCGATTGACATGACCCATTCCATTAGCTTAGCACACGATCGTTTAGTATGTTGCTCTTGCTTTTATCCATGACTTATACATGTTCCCGTAACTATGAGATTATGCAACTCCGTTTACGGAGGAACACTTTGGTGCTACCAAACGTCACAACGCGTAATCGGGTGATTATAAAGGAGTACTACAGTGTCTCCAAAGGCGGATGTTGGGTTGGCGTATTTGAGATTAGGTTTTGTCACTCCGATTGCCGGAGAGGTATCTCTGGGCCCTCTCGGTAATGCATATCATGAAGCCTTGCAAGCACTACAACTAATGAGTTAGTTGTGAGATGATGTATTACGGAACGAGTAAAGAGACTTGCCGTAGCGAGATTGAACTAGGTATTGGATACCGACGATCGAATCTCGCAAGTAACATACCGATGACAAAGGGAACAACGTATGTTGTTATGCGGTCGACCGATAAAGATCTTCGTAGAATATGTAGGAACCAATATGGGCATCCAGGTCCGCTGTTGGTTATTGACCGTGAATAGTTCTAGGTCATGTCTACATTGTTCTCGAACCGTAGGGTCCGCACGCAAGGTTTCGATGGCGGTTATTATGAGTTTATGTATTTTGATGTACCGAAGAAGTTGAGTCCGGATGTGATCACGGACATGACGAGGAGTCTCGAAATGGTCGAGACATAAAGATTGATATATTGGAAGCCTATGTTTGGAGTTGAATGGTTCGGGCGAAAACAGAATTCTGGGAGTCTTAGGGAGGTTCTGGAACCCCGGGAGGTAAATGGGCCATAGTGGGCCTTAGTGGAAAGGAGAAGGGCCAGCCCTAGGTGGCACGGCGCCTCCCCTTCCCTAGTCCTACTAGGACTAGGAAAGGGCCGCCCCTCTCTCTCTTTCCCTCCGAGAATCCTAGTCCAACTAGGATTGGGGAATCCTACTCCCGAGGGAGTAGGACTCCTTGGCGCGCCTCCCTTGGCCGGCCAGCCCCCTCCCCTTGCTCCTTTATATCACGAGGCAGGGGGCACCCTAGAACACACAAGTTTGATCTACGGATCGTTCCTTAGCCGTGTCGGTGCCCCTCCACCATATTCCACCTCGGTCATACTGTCATGAAGCTTAGGCGAAGCCTGCGCCGTGAAACATCAAGATCGTCCTGCCACGTCGTCTTGTGGAACTCTCCTCGACACTCGGCTGGATCGAGTCTGAGGGACGTCATCGAGCTGTCGTGTGTCAAGAACTCGGGGCACCGAATGCTGGCGCCGGATCGGTCGGATCGCGAGGAGAACGTCGACTACTTCCTCTACGTTGTGATCGCTTCCGCCGGGTCTCTGAGGGTGCGTAGACAACACTCTCCCCTCTCGTTGCTATACATCACCATGATCTTGCGTGTGCGTAGGAAATTTTTGAAATTACTACGTTCCCCAACAATGGCATCCGAGCCTAGGTTTTTCTATGGTTTGATGTTTTGCACGAGTAGAACACAAGTGAGTTGTGGGCGATACAAGTCATACTACCTACCAGCATGTCATACTTTGGTTCAGCGGTATTGTGAGATGAAGCGGCCTGACCGACATTACAGCGTGCGCTTCGCGAGACTGGTTTCACCGCTGCGAGCACTCGTTGCTTAAAGGTGACCGTGGGTGCTGTCTCTCTCACTTTAGTTGAACAAGTGTGGCTACGCCGGTCCTTGAGAAGGTTAAAGCGAGTCTATTTGACGAAATATCGTTGTGGTTTTGATGCGTAGGTGAGACTGGTTCTTGCTTAAGCCCGTAGCAGCCACGTAAAATTTGCAACAACAAAGTAGAGGACGTCTAACTTGTTTTTGCAGGGCATGTTGTGATGTGATATGGTCAAGACATGATGCTATATTTTATTGTATGAGATGATCATGTTTTGTAACCGAAGATATCGGCAACTGGCTGGAGCCATATGGTTGTCGCTTTATTGTATGCAATGCAATCGCCCTGTAATGCTTTACTTTATCACTAAGCGGTAGCGATAGTCGTAGAAGCATAAGTTTGGCGAGACGACAACGATGCTACGATGGAGATCAAGGTGTCGCGCCGGTGACGATGGTGATCATGGTGGTGCTACAAGATGGAGATCGTGAAGCACAAGATGATGATGACCATATCATATCACTTATATTGATTTGCATGTGATGTTTATCCTTTTATGCATCTTATCTTGCTTTGATTGACGGTAGCATTATAAGATGATCTCTCACTAAATTATCAAGAAGTGTTCTCCCGAGTATGCACCGTTGCCAAAGTTAAATCGTGCCCGGACACCACGTGATGATCGGGTGTGATAAGCTCTCGTCCATCTACAACGGGTGCAAGCCAGTTTGCACACGCAGAATACTCGGGTTATACTTGGCGAGCCTAGCATATGCAGATATGGCCTCGGAACACGGAGACCGAAAGGTCGGCGTGAATCATATAGTAGATATGATCAACATAAGATGTTCACCATTGAAAACTACTCCATTTCACGTGATGATCGGTTATGGTTTAGTTGATTTGGATCACGTGATCACTAGGATGACTAGAGATGTCTTTCTAAGTGGGAGTTCTTAAGTAATATGATTAATTGAACTTAAATTTATCATGAACTTAGTACTGATAGTATCTTGCTTGTTTATGTTTGATTGTAGATAGATGGCTCGTCTTTGTTGTTCCGTTGAATTTTAATGCGTTCCTTGAGAAAGCAAAGTTGAAAGATGATGGTAGCAATTACGGGATTGGGTCCGTAACGAGGATCATCCTCATTCTTTGCCGTAAGAGTTACGTCTGGATGCACCGCTAGGTGCTAGGCTCTTGCTAATGCAACTGCAGATGTTATGAGCGTCTGGCGAGCAAAGTGATGACTACTCTATAGTTCGATGTGCCATGCTTTACGGCTTAGAACCGGGACTTCAACGACGTTTTGAGCGTCATGGAGCATATGAGATGTTCCAGAGTTGAAGTTAATATTCCAACAGAATGCGGATTGAGAGATATGAAGTCTCCAATAAGTTCTATAGCTGCAAGATGGAGGAGAATAGTTACATTAGTGAACACATACTCGTAATGTCGGGTACTACAATCACTTGACGCAATTGGGAGTTAATCTTCCGGATGATTGTGTCATTGATGAATTCTTCAATCACGCCACCAAGCTACAAAGGCTTCGTGATGAACTATAATATGCAAGGGTTAGTAAAGACTATACAGAGCTCTTACGCAATGCTAAAGGCTGCGGAGGTAGAAATCAAGAAGGAGCATCAAGTGTTGATAGTCAATAAGACCACTAGTTTCAAGAAGAAAGGCAAAGGGAAGAAGAAGGGAACTTCAAGAAGAACAAAGCAAGCAAGTTCTTTGCTCGGAGAAGAAACCCAAGTCGGCCCTAAACACAAATCGAGTGCTTTTCTTGCAAGCGGTAGTCACCGAAGCGGAACTGCCCCAAGTATTTGGCGGATAAGAAGGATGGCAAGGTGAACAAAGGTATATGTGATATACATGTTATTGATGTGTACCTTACTAGAGCTCGTAGTAGCACTGGTATTTGATCTTCGGTTCATTGCTAATATTTGCAACTCGAAGCAGGACTACTGGATTGCTTAACTCGCAAAGGGCGAGGTGACGATCGCGTGGGAAATGGTTCCAAAGTCGATGTGATCGCGGTCGGCACGCTACCTCTACATCTACCTTCGGGATTAGTTTTAGACCTAAATAATTGTTATTTGGTGCTGCGTTGAGCATGAACATTATATCTGGATCTTGTTTGATGCGAGACGTTATTCATTTAAATCGAGAGAATAATGGTTGTTCTATTTATATGAGTAATATCTTTTATGGTCATGCACCCTTGAGGAGTGGTCTATTTTGATGAATCTCGATAGTAGTGATACACATATTCATAATGTTGAAACCAAAAGATCAGAGTTGATAACGAAAGTGCAACTTATTTGTGGCCTTGCCGTTTAGGTCATATCGGTGTAAAGCGCATGAAGAAACTCCATCTTGATGGACTTTTGGAGTCACTTGATTATGAATCACTTGGCACTTGCGAACCGTGCCTCATGGGCAAGATGACTAAAACCCGTTCTCGGTACTATGGAGAGAGCAACAGATTTGTTGGAGATCATACATACAGATGTATGTGGTCCGATGAATGTTGAGGCTCGTGGCGGATATCGTTATTTTCTCACCTTCACAGATGACTTAAGCAGATATGGGTATATCTACTTAATGAAACATAAGTCTGAAACATTTGACAAGTTCAAAGAATTTCAGAGTGAAGTTGAAAATCATCGTAACAAGAAAATTAAGTTTCTACGATCTGATCGTGGAGGTGAATATTTGAGTTATGCGGAATAGTTTTGCAACTTACGCCACCCGGAACACCACAGCGTAATGGTGTGTCCGAACGTCGTAATCGTACTTTACTAGATATGGTACGATCTATGATGTCTCTTACAGATTTACCGCTATCGTTTTGGGGTTATGCTCTAGAGACGGCCGCATTCACCTTGAATAGAACACCGTCGAAATCCGTTGAGACGACACCTTATGAACTATGGTTTAGCAAGAAACCAAAGTTGTCGTTTCTTAAAGTTTGGGGATGCGATGCTTATGTGAAAAAGCTTCAACCCGATAAGCTCGAACCCAAATCGAGAAATGTGTCTTCATAGGATACCCAAAGGAGACAGTTGGGTACACCTTCTATCACAGATCCGAAGGCAAGACATTCGTTGCTAAGAATGGATCCTTTCTAGAGAAGGAGTTTCTCTCGAAAGAAGTGAGTGGGAGGAAAGTAGAACTTGATGAGGTAATAGTACCTTCTCCCTTACTTGAAAGTAGTTAAATCGCGAAAACGGTTTACGAGACATCTACACCAAGTAGTGAGGAAGTTGATGATGTTGATCGAAACTTGGATCAAGTTACTCTGAACCACGTAGATCAACGAGTAAGATCCGCACTGAGTGAATGCGGTAATCCTGTTCGGAAATCATGCTACTAGATCATGATGAACCTCGAACTATGAAGAAGCGATGGTGAGCCAGATTCCGCAAAATGGCTTGAGGCCATGAAATCGAGATGGGATCCATGTATGAAAACAAAGTATGGACTTTGGTTGACTTGCCCGAGGGTAGGCAAGCAATAGAAAACAAGTGGATCTTCAAGAAGAAGACCGACGCGCGGTAATATTCGTCTACAAAGCTCGACTTGTCGCAAAGGGTTTCGACAAGTTCAAGGGATTGACTACGATGAGACCTTCTCAACCGTAGCGATGCTTAAGTCCGTCCGAATCATGTTAGCAATTGCGCATTTTATGATTATGAAATTTGGCAAATGGATGTAAAGACGCATTCTGAATGGATTTACGGAAGAAGAGTTGTATATGATGCAACGAAAGGTTTTATCGATCCAAAGGGAGCTAACAAAGTGTGCAAGCTCCAGCGATCCATTTATGGACTGGTGCAAGCATCTCGGAGTTGGAATAAGCGCTTTGATAGTGTGATCAAAGCATTTGGGTTTATCTGAGACTTTTGGAGAAGCTTGTATTTACAAGAAAGTGAGTGGGAGCTCTATAGCATTTACGATATTATATGTGGATGACATATTGCTGATCGGAAATGATATAGAATTCTGGATAGCATAAAGGGATACTTGAATAAGAGTTTTTCAATGAAAGACCTCGGTGAAGCTGCTTACATATTGGGCATCAAGATCTATAGAGATAGATCAAGGCGCTTAATTGGACTTTCACAAAGCACATACCTTGACAAAATTTTGAAGAAGTTCAAAATGGATCAAGCAAAGAAAGGGTTCTTGCACGTGTTACAAGGTGTGAAATTGAGTAAGACTCAATGCCCGACCACTGCAGAAGATAGAGAAAATGAAAGATGTTCCTATGCTTGACCATAGGCTCTATCATGTATGCAATGCTGTGTACCGGACTGATGTGTGCCTTGCTATAAGCCTAGCAGGAGGTACCAAAGTAATCCAGAGTGGATCATCGGGCAATGTCAAGAACATCTGAAATACGAAAAGGACTAAGGATATGTTTCTCGTATATGGAGGTGACAAAGAGCTCATAAATACAGTTACGTTGATGCAAGCTTTGACACCGATCCGACGATTCTAAATCGCAGACCGGATCGTATTTACACTAAGCGGAGGAGCTGTCGGTTGGTGCGTTCTAAACAAAGCGTCGTGGCGGGATCTACATGTGAAGCGGAATACATAGCAGCTTCGGAAGCGGCTAATGAAGGAGTGCGGATGAAGGAGTTCATATCCGATCTAGGTGTCATACCTAGTGCATCGGGTCCAATGAAAATCTTCGTGACAATCTCGGAGCTATTGCCTTAGCGAAGGAATCCAGATTTCACAAGAGGACCAAGCACATCAAGAGACGCTTCAAATCCATCCGGGACTTGGTCGGTGGGAGACATAGAGATTTGCAAGATACATACGGATCTGAATGTTGCGGACCGTTGACTAAGCCTCTTCCACGAGCAAAACATGATCGGCACCAAGACTCCATGGGTGTTAGAATCATTACTATGTAATCTAGATTATTGACTCTAGTGCAAGTGGGAGGCTCAAGGAAATATGCCCTAGAGGCAATAATAAAGTTATTATTTATTTCCTTATTTCATGATAAATGTTTATCATTCATGCTAGAATTGTATTAACCGGAAACATGATACATGTGTGAATGCATAGACAAAACAAGATGTCACTAGTATGCCTCTACTAGACTAGCTTGTTAATCAAAGATGGTCATGTTTCGGACCATGAACAAAGAGTTGTTATTTGATTAACAAGGTCACATCATTAGTAGAATGATCGATTGACATGACCCATTCCATTAGCTTAGCACACGATCGTTTAGTATGTTGCTCTGCTTTTATCCATGACTTATACATGTTCTGTAACTATGAGATTATGCAACTCCGTTTACGGAGGAACACTTTGGGTGCTACCAAGCGTCACAACGTAATCGGGTGATTATAAAGGAGTACTACAGGTGTCTCCAAAGGCGGATGTTGGGTTGGCGTATTTGAGATTAGATTTTGTCACTCCGATTGTCGGAGAGGTATCTCTGGGCCCTCTCGGTAATGCATATCATTGAAGCCTTGCAAGCACTACAACTAATGAGTTAGTTGTGAGATGATGTATTACGGAGCGAGTAAAGAGACTTGCCGTAGCGAGATTGAACTAGGTATTGGATACCGACGATCGAATCTCGGGCAAGTAACATACCGATGACAAAGGAACAACGTATGTTGTTATCTTGGTCGACCGATAAAGATCTTCGTAGAATATGTAGGAACCAATATGGGCATCCAGGTCCCGCTGTTGGTTATTGACCGTGAATAGTTCTAGGTCATGTCTACATTGTTCTCGAACCGTAGGGTCCGCACGCTTAAGGTTTCGATGGCGGTTATTATGAGTTTATGTATTTTGATGTACCAAGAAGTTGGTCCGGATGTGATCACGGACATGACGAGGAGTCTCGAAATGGTCGAGACATAAAGATTGATATATTGGAAGCCTATGTTTGGAGTTCGAATGGTTCGGTAAAACAGAATTTACTGAGTCTGGGAGGTTACGGAACCCCGGGAGGTAAATGGGCCATAGTGGGCCTTAGTGGAAAGGAGAAGGGCCAGCCCTAGGTGGCATGGCCCTCCCCTTCCCTAGTCCTACTAGGACTAGGAAAGGGGCCGCCCCCTCTCTCTCTTTCCCTCCGGAATCCTAGTCCAACTAGGATTGGGGAATCCTACTCGAGAGGAGTAGGACTCCTTGCGCGCCTCCTTGGCCGGCCAGCCCCTCCCCTTGCTCCTTTATATACGGGGCGGGGCACCCTAGAACACACAAGTTTGATCTACGGATCGTTCCTTAGCCGTGTCGGTGCCCCTCCACCATATTCCACCTCGGTCATACCGTCGCGAAGCTTAGGCGAAGCCTGCGCCGTGAAACATCAAGATCGTCACCACGCCGTCGTCTTGTGGAACTCTCCTCGACACTCGGCTAGATCGAGTCGAGGGACGTCATCGAGCTGTCGTGTGTCAAGAACTCGGGCGCCGAGTAACGGCGCCGGATCGGTCGGATCGCGAGGAGAACGTCGACTACTTCCTCTACGTTGTGATCGCTTCGCCGGGTCTCGAGGGTACGTAGACAACACTCTCCCCTCTCGTTGCTATACATCACCATGATCTTGCGTGTGCGTAGGAAATTTTTTGAAATTACTACGTTCCCCAACAAAAACGAGGAGTGCATGGAAGGTGCCAAAAAGTGGTGACGGAGGCAGATGCAGAGTGGTCGTGCGACGGAGGACGTGTGAGAACCAAAGATGCCAGATCCCTTTCACGTGTCCGGCCGTTGAAATGACAGGGGGAGAGAAAAAACCTATGCTTTGAGAGATGATTCACGTTAGAGGATATGAGTAGGGGGTCGGTTGGACGGCGTTTTTCTTTTTTAAAATAGTTGCATAGGGTAGAGAGAGGATTTGAGCACGAATGCGCCAATATGCTCTTAGTCGAGAGTAAGAGCATCTCCAGCAAGTGCCCTTGACCCCCCTCCCCCAAAGTGGTTATACGGGGGTGGCCACATAATTTAGGGGAGGTTACAAGTAGCATACAAATGGCACATGCATGCCTATGTAAAGGAAGCGATGGCCGGTCATGAAAAGTCTGATGAGCACAGGATGCTCGGCTCAGAGAGGAGGCTACGAGAGGCGGCCAACCATATGTAGAGAGGCAACGACGGGGCAAGGCATTCGAGCAATGCATCATGGCGGTGGGGCTGTCAGGAGCGGCAGTACGGCGTTGGGTGGCATGACGGGGCTGTTGTCCAGTAGTCGGCGTGGAGGCATATGTGGATGTAGGGTGAGACTTCAACAGTTGCATACCACCAGTTTTAGGGGAAGATTTACGAGAAGACTTTCTTCCTCTAGATAGAGCGGAGGTTGGACTAATTATCCCCAGTCTCTTAAAAAAGTCGGGTTTACGAATTCTGTTGGACTTTCTTCTTAGAGTTGTGGTGGCAGTGGTGCGAGACTAATTGGACGGTGTTGCCCAATTCCAAGAAGCATGTTGATGGTGCGATACGCGGATGAAAATCTTGCTTTGGCTCCTGTCGGGCCGGCGGCGATGGCACCTGTGGGTGTCATCCCCTTCTTGGAGGCCTCGCCGAGGCGTGTTCGCCATGCCCCTCGCATCTTGGATTTGGTGGCTGTATCCAGGCGAAAGCCTCGATTCGGTTGGATCGGCACATTGGCGGCGTCCTCGACGTCGTATCTCTGTTGGGAGCTTTGTGTGTGGAGACACGGTTTGGTCCTTATTACCCTCCTCCGGTGTTAGCGGTTGTCCTCTTTTGGTACTTTGTGACACTATGTACGCTCGTCGCCAGTGTCTCCAAGATGGTGTCTCCCTTAGATCGGAGCAAGTTCTGCCTTCGGCCTGTCACTTCCTCTTAGGCGCTTAGAGTGGATGGTGCATCGACAAGTGATGTTCTACGGAAGATGGTGGTTTTCGGAGGTGTCCAGCGTCGGTCGAGACGCGATGTGTGTCAGCCGAGGATAGGCTATGTTGTGTTGTAGTTTGCTTTGCAGTGTTATCCGTCTATGCACTTGCAGAAAAAAAATGGTGTGGTGTGTGCTACGCTCCTTGTTCGCAACGATTGGTAGTTTCTTATAATTTGAATTCTGCTTTCTATAAAGCTATAGTACGCCTAGGCGTACTCTCGAAAAAAACTTTTTCTAAACCAGTTTTTATACGGCCGTGAACCGTAGCACTTAACTGGTCCCGGTGGAGTAAATTGCTCAAAACCACCACATTTGTGGCTAGGGTACTCCAAAACTACCTATTTTTTCAGAAATCACGAAAGGCCACCACTTTTGTGGCGAGTGAATAAAGAAACGCACTAAACAAGCTGTGAGCCGCGACTAAATGAAAATCTAATATTTAGGGCCCACCTATCGAAACCACGTGGCCATGGCAAAATGGCCGAGGCCAGACGGCCGTTACCACCACTAGTTAAGCTCATCGCCTCACACTCTTCACTTTCCCTCGCTCTCATTCCCCTCTGTTTCCTCTCTTGCGCGTGAAACCATGGCGACCGCTCCAAACTCCGGTGATGTTGAGGGTGGTGGCGACGGCGGTTCCAAATCCGGCCGGGGTCGCAGGCAAAACCTTCTTGGCGTTGACTTCGGGTCATCTTCGTCAGATGAGGATGGCCCGCTCTCGCCATGCCACATGCACAAGGCGTGTGTAGAGGCGGCGACGACAGCGCTGCTACAACGGGTGGCTCCAGATCCGTGGACGATGAAGGCGTGGAAGGTCACTCCGCCAGGGATGATCCGCCATCTTTGTGCCGCGTGCACAAGGCGTGTGCGGAGGCGGCAGTGCGGGCACAAGTGGCTGCACCAGTCCTCCCTACTAACGTCGGTGACGAGGCCCCAACATACGACCTCTCTGTGGTTATTCTCTTTGATTTATTTCCCGCATTTTATGGTTTGATTTAGGCTCTGAATCTAGTTCTCATTTAGGTTAATTTAGGGTTTCATTTAGCCTCTGAATATAGCTATGATTAGAGTTTGTCTATAGATGACAACCTACAAATTAGGGATCATTTAGCCTGTGATTGTAGTTCTCATTTAGGATTACTGTTAAATTACAGATGACAAACTACAGTGTAGTTATTGTCTGAGTAGTTCTTGTTTGTGTTTTAGATCATTTAGCCTCTGAATTGTAGAATGCAGTTCATTTAGTCTTTGCTCATTGAGCTGTTTTAGTTCTACAAGATGGAACTTACTTCCTTGTTTTTACCCCTCCCATAAATTTAGGTTATACTTACATGTACTTTTAATTGGTATTGTAGGTTAAACTATGAGCAGTGGGACATTCACATTTTAAGGGAGGGAATTCATCAGGACTAAGATGTTTTGGAAAGAATTAAGATATTTCAATCTTATGTCTGCGCTGCTTGAGAAAGGCTACAGTTTTTCAGACTGTATGCATTACATGAATAGTGATGGGATAGGCATTAAGGCACCTACCTTTGTGTGCATGACATGTGGGCCCAATAGGTGGCTGACCCATATGTCATAAACCCAAAGGCAGGTGCCTTTATGGCACCGAAGCTGTGTCCGGATTGGATGGTTTTAAACTATTGGACAATCAGATCAAGGTGGATGAAATGTTGAGGCAATACCAGGACAGCAAGAGGATCAGATTGGCAGTTACCAAGGGCAAGAGGTAGCAGGCAATTGTTGTCTCTCCATCAAAGAATGGCAAGAGAAAGGCAGCACCAATAGAGATATCTCATGAAGAATACACCATTGTTCCTCCTGTAGTATTTGCAACCAATGAATAAGTGTGGCCCACAAGGGATTTGGTGAGTATGTTGGCTCTAGTTTGGCAGGCATAGATGCTTGCTTACTCTTGGGCACACGACAAAGTGTAAATTATGAGCCCATCCAAACAATGCCACCTCCCTAGCCAGAAGCTTTTGATGAGTACCAAAACTTCTAGAAAAGAAGACAGTGGCAATTATTTAGACATGGAACTAGATCCAGAAAGTGCAGATATGGGAGAGTATGTACCTAGTATAGAAATTAGAAATGATAACTCTTGTGAAGACAATGCTGATCCGCAGTCAACTATAGCAGAGATGAAGAAGAAAGCCGTAGTGCACTGTGAGGGTGACACTGACCAGAGGACATTTATGATGTTCCTGAGGAGCAGGAAGAGGAAGACCACACTAAACAAGCTGCAAATAAAGATGAACAACAACATTTCAGTGAAGAGGGAGCATTGCAGCAGCTTGTGCTGAAGATTGCAAAGAGAGTAGGGCCAACAATAAGATCATACTCATCAACAAATGATCCAATTATGGCCAGGGCATTATACTTTTAACATCCTAATTGCCGACTAATTCTACCAGTCAACTAAGAAGTAATCAATTCACATATGTCACGAAATCACTAAAACAACTAAGCAATATAATTTGTACTTTAACACCTAATTGCAGTGCTCAATTACATTTTTTGCACAGCCTAGAAACCTCATGCCGCTATCAGTGGATTCACATGCCACCAACTTTTCACAGGGGGCTCGATGCTCACAACGTGCAGCATGATTCAGAGCCAGGCCGCTCCAATCTGTGCACTCAATGGTTGCAGGTGGCTAAACATATGGAAAATGACTTCAATTTCTATGGGGAGCAGAAACCCCCCTTTCTCCCTCGAACCCTACCCCTAGACATGGTTGAGAGGAACATATGCTAACCTGGCTTGTGAAAAAATCATCATCAGACGACGGGTCAGAATCATCATCCCAAGAAACCATGTCGCCCTCCCGCCGGCGGTGCAAAGCTGGTCGCGGCTACGGCGACGGCAACAGTTGCAGCGTGAGAGGGGAACGAGCAGAGGAGAGAGCGGTTGGACGAAATGCCCTCCCGCGCGCGACGAAGACTTAATAAGCGGTGGTAACGACCGTTTGCCATGGCCAATGTGGTTCCGACACGTGGGCCAGAAATGTCATATTTCCACTTAGTCACGGCCCACAGCTTGTTTAGTGTTTTTTTTGCGGGGTCGTTTAGTGTGTTTTGTTATTCACTTGTCACATAAGCCAAGCGATGGTCTTTTGTGATTTTTAACAGAAATGATAGTTTTGAAGCACTCTATTCACAAATGTGGTGTTTTTGAGCAATTTTACTCGTCCCGGCGGCGACCCGAGGTCAAGGCGCAGCCGCGCAAGCGCAATGAAGTGTGTGACGCAAGCACGCGGAACCGTGCTGTGTTTCCACACCCGTTTCCGTTTGGACGGACCCCGTGTTCCAGAAACAGACCTCACGCTGTAGTGTAGAGTATGGACCGTAGTCTTGCTCAGAGCTTATTAACGCGGCTAAGCATCGCAGAGCCGTCGCTACCCCGAAATACACGTACCTATCCACAGGCGTCCGCCCGCCCGTCTCCGTGCCACCCACCCCACCGCTTCCGGTTCAATTTCTTAGTCGCCGATCGCTGCCCGCCCACGCACGCAGCCGCAGTCGCGTTGCTGCAATTGTACGCGCCTGCGCCCGCGTCCGCGTCAACGAGCCTGTGGAGATACCTGACCGGAACGCCGGGGCAGCCAACGGACGTACTAGTACTCCACGCGCACGCGAGACGGCAGAACCCACGGGGAGAGATTCGACGCGACGCGATCGAACCCACCCGTCTGGTTTCTCACCGCGCGCGCGTCCTCGGGCGTTTGAACCGTCGCCCCACCCCCACTTGCCACTGCTCGCTGGTGGTGGTCCGGCGGTCGTCCCACTGCTACTAATCAGCCCGGCGGCGGTACGGTGGTGCGGTGTTTCTGGCCGGAATCAGCCATGGTAGCTGGTGCGGTGCGCCAATTAATTCCACGGCTGCGCTTGTCATTTGGTCTCGCAGAGTCTGCGCGCACGAGTTTCCTCTTACTCGTCCTCGCTTCTGGATTCGATGGGTTGTTACGTAGCGTGGTGGGAGCACCTCTATCTTTGACGTTGGACCCCTGTGGAGTTGAATTTGCACGTGCCTGGACTGCCATCGTAGCCCCGTTTGCATGGACCAAGTGTCGGTTTTCATTTCAGACAGAGAAAAACCCTCACATTTGCAAAAAAAAAAAACTCGAAAAGTATTTGAGGTTTAATTCAGTTTTAAAGTAGTTGAGGTTTGTTAAAATGGGTCATGGAATTCTGAAATTGCACATTTTGGATCGTGTTTGTGAGTAGTACGTGATCCGCGATGGGTCATATCCCAAGCCAGGTGACAAGTTGACTCACATCAAGTGGACCCTATTTCCCAAAGAATGCCATAGAAAATTATCACTTCCTCACTATCTTACTTAACCACCTACTCCTCCGGTTCTTTTCCTCCGCGTATAAAATTTGTCTAAAGTCAAACTTTATATAGTTTGACAAACTTTATTTATAGAAAAAAATATCAACACCCACAATGCGAAATATACATAATTAAATGCATCATGAATTTAATTCCTTTTTAGATTGTATAACTTTAGAATTCTAGATATTGATATAGACATCACGAAAGCATTTGACACGGTCCAATGGCCTTTTCTCCTTGAGGTGATGCGGACGATGGGTTTTGGTGCGCGGTGGATCGAGTGGGTTTGTGGACTCCTGGCTACATCTTCTACGTGAGTTATGGTGAATGGATACCCCGGCAGGCCCATATATAATGTGAGGGGCATGCGGCAAGGTGCGCCTCTCTCGCCGATGCTCTTCATCTTGGCTATGGAGCCGCTGCACAAAATGTTCCAACTGGCGGCCTCCTGTGCTCTCCTGACTCCGCTGGCCAGAGCGGGGATGCAACAGCGGCTATCGTTGTTTGTTGACGATGTGATGCTTTTTATCGAACCGCTCGAAGCAGATCTTTGTACCAGTGCCGGGATCCTTCAGTGCTTTGGTGACGCATCGGGCCTTAGAGTGAACCTCACCAAGAGTACAACATTGCCGATCAGATGCACGGCAGCGGATATGGAGAGGGTGGAGCAATTCCTGGGCTGCCCGACGGGCACATATCCTTGCAAGTACCTTGGTCTCCCGCTATCAATAAGAAAGCAAACGTCGACTCAGCTTATGGGTCTTGTGGACTGCCTTGCGCGCAAGTTACCAACTTGGAGGGCTGCCTCTATGCCTAAGAGCGGACGCCTATTGTTAATCAAATCGGTCCTGCCACACCCATTCATGCGATGATGGTGCTCGACATCCCTCAGAAAGTGATCAAGGCCATGGTGAAAATCTGCAGAGGATTCCTTTGGTGTGCACGCGAGAGCGCGAACGGTGGTCATTGTAGAGTGGCCTAGGAGGCTGTGTGTGCGCCTAAGTGGGCGGGAGGCCTGTGCCTGCCTAACCTCCGATGGCTGAACATTGCCATTCAATCTAGGTGGCTATGGCTCCAGCATACTAATCAATCTAGACCGTGGGCTGAATTCCAGATAGCTGTTCCGGAGGAGTCAAGGCAGCTTTTCAGGGCCGCGGCAAAAACGGTGGTTGGCAATGGCTTGAGGGCGTGCTTCTGGGAAGACGGGTGGCTCGATGGCTTTACAGTTCAGGACGTGGCCCCGTCCATATACGCCATCGTTGCACCTAGCGCGTGAGCAACACGGACAGTTCACCAAGCGGTTTCAACGGGAGATTGGGCCTTAGACATCGGGCCCGACCTCACTGGACAACAGCTAAAGAATATATGTCGCTTTGGGACCTGGTTACCAGGACAATGCTCATGCCGCACGAAGATGATCGCATCACTTGGAACTGGGAGGCAAATGGGCAATACTCAGTGAGCTCTGCATACGATGCCAGGTTCTCGGGACGTGAAGTGGAGCCGACAGCACAATTCACATGGCATTCAAGGCCCCACTACGGTGTCGCTTCTTCCTTTGGCTCGCGATGCACAATAGATGTTGGACCTCGGACAGACTTGCTAGGCGCGGGCTTGATCACCAGGACGCGTGTCCCTTTTGTGATCAGCACGAGGAGACCATTGATCATCTCCTTTTGGGCTGCGTCTTCGTCAGAGAAGTATGGGCTATCCTGTGTGGAGCGCTTCACAAGCCACAGTGGATGCCGAGTCAGGACTCGAGACTGCGAGACTGGTGTGTCGTCACTACTACTCGAGGCCTTGTTGCAAAGGAAACACGCGCCATCTTACTTCTTGTGCTCTGGGAAATTTGGAAGCACCGAAACGCAATTGTCTTTGAGGGCGCCCCCCTCTCCTTCAGAGCACTTGCGAACAGAATTAACACTGAATGACGAGCATGGAAGCAAGCGGGCATCCTAAAAGGAGATGTGGTGCCTATCCTCGGAGGGCTAGTTCGGTGGGCTGAGGGGAGGAGTTAGGCTAGATTAGTGTTCGGCTGTGTTAGCAGAGTTGGTTCTCATGTATAACATGTAAACGCCAACGTGGAGGGGTTCTTGTCCCCATCCTCTTCCTTTAATATATAGTACGCACACTCGTGCGTATTCGAGAAAAATAAATAAACATATATGGCCAAACATTATGAATTTGACTTCGGACAAATCTTATATGCGGAATAAAAATGACAGGAGGGGGTACTCTTCTTCACCTCCCACTTGAGCTACCACCACATCCTTCTCTTCCTCTTCTTTTTTCCTCCAACCGTGAGAGCACCTTTCTCTTCTCATGGCTCGACGCATCATCCGTCAGAGCAGGGCGCCGGTCTTTAAGGGCACGTGCACGAGGACTTTCTGACGGTCATCGACAAGGGCAAGCTGGCTCCGATAAGGTCAATCTGGCTCCGATAGAGGAGCGGTGATAGCGGCACTTCGCTGACTCGTTCTGGCGGCAGTAGTGGTTGATCCTTGGTCTCGGAATCTCAATACTTTCCGATAAATTTTTATAATAGATCTGATCATTTCCGAAAAAAAAAAAAACACCAAGACATGCCTTTCATACATTTGCAAAAAACTTACACCAAAACAGAGAACTACATTTACTATACTACAACTCAATCAAAAAGGAGAAAGAACTTCAATTACTATCTCTCACGGCTATATATACCTTTTATGTTCTTTCCTTCTAATAATTACTTTCATATGGTTTACTCAGCCTAAACAAACTAATAAGAAAAGGAAGAAAAGAAAACAAAAGGAAGGGAAAAGTCAGAAGCGCGGCGGGCCACCGCCACCGCGGACGCCAGTGGGACGTTGCGGACTTGGACAAACTGCTGACGCCCGCCTCCCCACTCCATGATGAACCGCAGGCCAGGGCCGGGGGTCGCTTTCCTCTGCTCTTTCCTCGCCGTCCTCGCCCGCCCGCCCGGCGCTCGCCACCACCACCACCATCCCAAGCACCCCAACCCCGAATCCACTCGCCCCCCCTCCCCTCCCCTATTAGTACCCCGCTCCCACCAAGAATCTCCGCCAACTCCTCCCTCCTCGGTCTCCGGCCAGTCCACCCACCGAACCCGCCGGACGCGCTGAGCCTCCCCCGACCTTTCCGAACCCGCCGGGCAGTCCAGGTAAAGATCCACGGCCGGCCACCGACCGCTCTGAATCTTGCGAGGGGATCTTTTGCCTGGAGATATTTTCTTCTCTTTTCTTTTCTTGGGCCGTCGTTTTCCCCCGCATTCCGGTTACCGGAATTCGATCCACGTCTCTGCTGTCGGTGCTCGCTAATCTGTCCCTCCCCCTCTAGATCCACGCGCGGCAGTTACTGCATGTGTGGTGGCCTGATTCCCGATGGGTGTTGCCGTGTTGCCGAGGGTTGGGGATCTGGTTCTTCCTCTGGCGCAGGGGTTTCAGTTGCCGGGCCTTTTCTTTTCTAGGAGTACACGGCACATGGCTTGCCTGCTTCTCTCCGCGGTTAGCGCCGATGGTTCGTCAGAGAAACTGGGGACGGCTGTGTGTCTGCGGCGGCATTGTTTTCCCAAAGAAGATGAACTGGTAGCACCGTCGCAGCGGAATTGACTTCCGATCCTTCTTCTGTAGCAGTAGTGCTATAATAACATCGTTTTTTTCTTTCGAGAATAGTAATAATATCGTCGGGGCAAAGCGCCCCATGTTTATTGTGAGTACTCTTAGTTGCCTCCCAAGTTCTGCACGCCGTATGTGCCATATTTTGTTCTGCTACATGTTTTCTTGTTTCTTGGCGTGCTGCTGCACTGTGCTGGCATAGTGCTACAAAGCGCTAGTTTCCGAAGATGCTGAATTGGTGAACTGTAGGCAGTGGTAACGGGGATTTTGTGCAGTCATGGGATGCGCAAGGATGTACTCCCTCCGTTTAGTACAAAGTTGGGTCATCTATTTTGGAACAGAGGGAGTACATATGAATTTCTTTTGGCGATATTGCTTCCTACCGTTGTAAAATGATTTTCATGTGGCACCAGGCCCCCGTGTCATCCTCGCTTTGAATGATTTTCCAGTTTTAATCTTTTCAACAAGGTACTGCGATGATTTTTTCTGTCAAATATGCCCACAGTTTGTGGTTGGCAATGCGATATGAACACTGTTTCATTCATTTTCCATTATAGAAATATTTCCTGTCAGGCAATTACACTTATTGACTTTGCATCAAGAATCTTGATGAACTGCTACTGGCATGCTTTTATTGGAGAATGACTTGGGTGTTGTAGTTCATTAATGGGGATGGCTATGGTACTTGGTTCTAAAAGATACTTTTAAACCACCACTTCTTTAATTTTTCAACTTCCCCACTCACACCTGTAGAATGAGTGGTAGATTGCTAGTGCAGAGAGTGTTCATAAGGTGTGTAAACTAAAATTGTCTACCATGATGTGCAGGATGGACTGCAGGATGGACGGATGTGCGATTAGCACTAACGGTTCTGGCAGCAAGTCATGCGGGCCGCTGTCCGACTACCGCATTCCGGACTACATACTAAAGCCGGACTCTGAACCAGTCATCGTTGACAATGCACCATCCTGTCCCGTGGTAGTCTTCATCAACTCCAGAAGCGGTGGCCAACTTGGAAGTGGTTTGATCAAATCATACCGTGAAGTTCTCAATGAAGCACAGGTACCTGGCCTAGCAGTTGCAGAAGCTGTGATGCTGAAACAGTGCATTCCATTGATCCCTTGATCCACAATAGCTCTTTAAATCATGTTCTGATTGCTGGGGAGATTTGCATCATTCACCTTTTCACAGGTTTTTGATCTCTCTGAAGAGTCCCCTGACAAGGTGCTGCACAGGTTGTATGCCAACTTTCAAAGGCTGAAGTCTAACGGTGACCTTCTTGCTATTCAAATTGAGAAGAGCCTGAGACTAATTGTGAGTGTCGTACCTTCATAATCTTAATAATGTACAAAAGAATGTCCTGTTTCTCTGTCTTAACTAAGGAGCTTTCAAACAGGTTGCTGGTGGTGATGGCACCGCAAGTTGGCTGCTTGGAGTAGTTAGTGATCTGAAGCTTACGCACTCGCCCCCTGTTGCTACTGTGCCTCTGGGAACCGGAAACAACCTTCCTTTTTCATTCGGATGGGTAATGCTAGTGCCTATTTTTTGTTATAACTTACAAGCACATATTCTCTTAATGTGTGATGAATACGTCTCTTTCTGTACTTCATGTTTGCTGTTACTGAAACATTTATGTGTTCCCGACAAACGAAAGAACATACCAGTACCACAAGTTAATTATCTTGTTTGGCTGTTCCATGAGGAATGCAACTTTTCATTTTAATGTACACGTTTATTTTTTATTTCTTCAGTTTCCTTTGACATGTTTCTTTTTACCTGGTCTGTGTATGGTGCAAGGCCTAAATTTTCTATACTTTGTTTCCTTAGTTCACCAAGGAATTATGTTTCTAATATTCATTTTAACTTGAACTGCAGGGAAAGAAGAACCCAGCTACTGACCCAGACGCGGTGAAATCATTCCTTGGGCTAGTAAAAGGAGCAAGAGAAATGAGCATTGATAGGTATTGTCTCACCTATAACGTGCTTCTGAAAAGAAAAGAAGTTTTATTAATCCCCACTATTCTGATTAACGTGCACATTTTGGCACCAACAATTTTTTCACATACCTCAGTCCAATGAACTATTTCTCTATTCCAGTTGTTGCCCCAGTCAGTTTAATTCATTAGTAAAACATGTTCTCTGTTCTGCTTATGACAGAAAAACTCAATCTAGATGCACTTTACTGTTTCAGTTGGCATATCATCATGAGGATGCGAGTTCCACAGGAAGGTCCATGTGATCCTATTGCTCCCTTAGAGCTGCCTCATTCACTGCATGCGTTCCACCGTGTAACTGGCTCCGATGAGCTCAATGTGGTAGGACATATTTCTGCTGCTACCATTTATTGTAATCCTTCGATTACTAATGTAATTAATAGTAACTATGGACTATCAATTATAAATGCCATTTATACACTGAAAAGTGGAAATGTCATGAGTTTATTAACCAATTATGTCTTTGTTCAGGAGGGTTACCACACATTCCGTGGAGGATTTTGGAATTACTTCAGTATGGGTAAGAGTTGCTCTGCTTACTGCTTAGCTTATATTTCAGACAAAGGCTGCGTTCCATTTCAGATGATAAACATTTTTCACAACTATATTTGTCACTACCATAGTACATGTCTCAGTGTCCAATTATGGGATACATTTTCTATTAAATATGTAATCGTGTCCTGATTTTGAATCATGCAAGAAATTATGAACATGACCATGATTTTATACACTGCAGGAATGGATGCTCAAGTGTCGTATGGGTTCCACTCTGAAAGGAAGAAAAATCCAGAGAAGTTCAAAAACCAGCTAACGAATCAGGTATTTTTTTAGTGTGTGTGTGGGAAACAATTTTCTTTTATCCTTTCCTTTGGTTGGTGATTCAGAAATCAGAATTGCTAGCCCGCCTGCGTGATGTATGGGTGTATGATGAATCTTACAATGCATTTGTGTATGCAGGGTACATATGCTAAGCTTGGACTTAAACAAGGATGGTTTGCTCCTTCTCTAACCCATTCCTCTTCAAGGTAATTTATCGGTAATGCAGCCATTGTGCTTCTGATCTTGCTTATATTATCTTTGATTTTCAATTATTAGCATTTTGATGTGTTATTAAAGCTATCAAAGTATCTATCAATTTAGATCTGTAGGTAGAACCCTAATAACTTCACCATCAGCTTTAAGAGTTGTTTTATGTACCTTGACCTCAGACATGTATATGACATTTCGAGCTCGCATTTTCAGGAACATTTCACAACTTGCAAAGGTGAGGATCATGAAAAGACCTAGTGGCAAATGGGAAGAGCTTAAAATCCCCAGCAGGTAATTAAATCCTTATTGCCTTTTGGCAGTATCAGCAGTCTTTGTGTACAGTCAGGCAATTTCAGCAGTATTTGTGTACAGTCAGGCATTTTTCATTTTGTACATCTTAAATGTCTGCGCCTGCTTCTTGCAATCAATTTGACCACCTGCTAATTTCTTCTAGTTGAGGTGGAATATACTTGAAATTCTGGTTATCATTATTTGTAAGAAATGGATTACAGCCAGTGAAAAAAAAAATCAACAAACTTTCTCCTGTTTCAGTATTCGATCAATTATCTGCCTGAATTTGCCAAGTTTCTCGGGAGGATTCAATCCCTGGGGAACGCCTGGCACGAGGAAGAAACAAGACGTAAGTTCCCCTTCTTGCACAGAGTCGCCTTGTTCGTTGTCATATTTAATGACTTGCTTCTGCAGAAATTAACAAGCTTACCTGGCAATATATGCAGAGAGACCTGACTGCACCTTATGTTGATGATGGACTCATTGAGGTTGTCGGCTTTCGTGATGCCTGGCATGGTCTCGTTTTGCTGGCCCCTAATGGACACGGGACTCGTCTAGCGCAGGTGAAATACCTCGGTTCTTTCACCACTCGGTACACTGCAGATTCATGGTCGCTGACTGACTGTCTGACGTCAATGGCAATTTCACTGTCCAGGCTCATAGGATCCGGTTTGAGTTCCACAAAGGAGCAGCCGACCACACGTTCATGAGGGTCGACGGGGAGCCATGGAAGCAGCCACTCCCCAGCAACGACGAGACTGTCGTCGTCGAGATCTCCCACCTCCGTCAGGTCACCATGCTCGCCAACGGCCACTGCAAGTCGAAGAGCGTCGAGGAGCCCGCGACCCCGTCAAGCCACGGGCACGAGAACGACGACAGCGACAGCCTGGAGGACGAGGACGAGTGGAAGGAGGGGAGGAAGAAGTTTGGGGCTGCGGATACCTTCAAGTTACCTGACGAGGTCGACATCGCGCATCTTAGCTGAGTTACTAGTCGAGGTTTCTCCTAGCTGTCGATATGGTTTCAGATTTCAGAATGCTCGCTCCTGCTGGCAGTGATTATTCATTCCCCTTTGTTGTGGTGTTAATTTCGGAGCTTAAATAGTAGCCTTGTGTATACCGGCAATATTCACTAACCGCAAAATTGGCAAGTGTTTGCATGGAATGCAATGCAATTGTTCTCTTGTTGGAAGCGTATAATGGTGCCTCTCGAGTCTGAATCTGAATCGTATGTTGAGCCGCGATGTGACGAGGTGCGGCAATTCAGATCACACTGCTTAGGCAGTCAGGTTCAGTCTGTTGTTGCTTTTTTCTTCTCTTTCGCGGGGCAGTCTGTAGTTGTTGGCTCTTTAATTCGAAGCAGTTTTAGAGATTAAAATATGTAAGAAAATTTTAGCTATATATGGTTTTTCTCCTAAGGAATTCTTTTTGTATATTTTATTAAAAAATATCTCCCCGCTGAAATCTCTCGCAATAATTCATTGTTTGTCGGTGAAGCAATGAAACAAAATTCACTTCCGGCTTTTTGAGACTCTTGTCAAAGAGGCCCTTGTTGAAGTCAAAAAGTAATCAGATGAACACAATTCACCGCAGTTCCAAAACGCAACCTCGATCCATCCGTCGAAGTGACGCATCCAAAAAACACAACTAATGTATGCAATCCACCTAAGAATCACTTTCTGGGTCCTAACCTGTGCATTGTCCACCAAGCTTCCGACTCCCATCATCATTTTCCTATAGATTGAAAGCGACCAATGCACCATCTCGTCGAAGCCTCGACTAACAAAAACGCGTAATCGATGACGTCGAAATAAATGGTGCAGTGGTAGTGGTGGTGCTAGGATAAGGACTTGGTGAGCGGTGACAAGGCAAAGGCATCTTCCAGACCTCCCCAACGTCAGCGGCACGCCCACCGTTTCCCAGAAAACACCACCAAAAACCGTGCACCGTGCCCGCAGGAACGGAGCCCGCGTTGTGCACGCCAACACGCTAACCGCGTTATATAAACGCCGGCGCGCCCCATTTCCATCCACGTCGAAACCACAACCAAGCCAAGCCAAAGCAAGCAAGAAGAGGAAGCGATCGGTGGATGAGCGTGAGGTACATGATGAGCCGGGTGGGCGCGCGGGCGGCGCAGGCCGTGCGGGACGCCGTCGGCAGGTCCGCCGGTAAGGCGGACAGGGCGCAGGCGCAGGCGCAGCAGCAGTCCATGGCCAGGACCGGCAGGGCGCCGGCGGAGTCGGCGCGGGCGAAGGCGCCGCTGGCCAGGAAGGCCGCCGAGGAGCGGCGGAGGCGGGCGGCCGCCGAGGAGTCGCTCCGCACCGTCATGTTCCTCTCCATGTGGGGCCCCAACGCATAGCCCCGGATTAGTACTATCTAGGAGTAATTAGTGGTGTGCGTGCGTGCACATGGTCTACGTGCCATGTGGTTAAGTGACTCAAGTTTGCAAATCTGTGCGTACAAGGCGAATGTAAAGAATATACTGTTAAAAATCGTGGATCTTGAAAAAGTACTGGAAAAAGGCATTAGGGTTACACTGAAAATGTTAGTTTTTCCCGTGTTGATCTGCCGATGTTGTTCTTGCATGTGGTGCATCTTCACCTGCACGCTACTGACTGGACCTGGCATGTTTCTCCTGACCTGCACGTAGCCACGAACTTGCTGCTGCTTCTCTCGTTCGAGATGTGTGGTGCGTGGTAGGCCTATTCTACTCGGTCACCAGCTCACCGTCGGTACCGGGTCGCCTCGGTCGGTGGGTCGGGCGCGGTGCACCGGCGACGATCAACGTACCCATCAGAATGACGGCACCTGAACCGATCGAGAAGGGTCTCGGGGGCACGGTTATATCGACCTACAAGCGATCAACTATGCATCACCGAGAACTTGAGTATGGTGTTTGTAGAATGGTTTATTTAGGCCTAGGCTAACCCGTAAATTTGCTTGGCATCGGTCTACGAACAGGAGGACCAGTTCCTGAATATGGATGCGGCAGCCAGTCATCCAATGCTCCCTCATACCTCTCTTACCCCACTTTAGAGCATCTATAGTTGGGTGCCCCAAACCTGCCTCAAAAGTCCGGGCGGACAACCCGGTCAGTGACCCGCCACAAAAAAGTGATCCAGACGGGCACCTCAAACGCCCGGGCTGACTGGCACCCCTCACATCCAGTCTAAATGTAGGATGAATATGGGGCGCGTGCGTTCGCCATGTCTGACTGACGATGGGTGCCACACGAAATCACCTAGAAAGCCGGCGGTCCGAAGCTCGTCTCCTCCATCAGACCGATGGTGCCATGTGGCACCACTCCGTCGGGCCGCGTAGTGCCCTAGCCCGGCTATTTAAGCCGATCGCCGGCACAGAAACTATACCCGTCTACATTTCCTCCCTCCCGTCCACCGCTGTGGCACTTTCCAATCGCCATCCACCACCACTAGTAGCCATGCCCCCACACCGGGTTAGGACCAACCCATATTTAACACCGGAGCCTCGGCTGCAGCTCTTTGAGCAGGTCCGGGCAAGGCACGAAGCCCAGATCGCCACAGGGCTACCTCCGGACGCGGTGAACTAGGAGGAGGACTTGGAGGTGGAGGAGGAGAAGGTAGAAGGGAAGGAGGTTGACAAGGAGGAGGAGGAGGAGGAGAAGGATGTGGGGGACGCTAGGGGCACGGATCTGCAGGCGGAGCAGCAGGCGATTCTCGATTATCTCCAGTCGGAATCGAAGACGAAGGCCAAACACTGTCGTTGGCAGGAGGTGGAGGCGGAGCAAGCCGTGGAAGTCAACGTGACGCTCGCGTATATGGATATGGAGAAGGAGCCCCCCTACGCGCCCATCTACCAGACGCCCAACACCGACATCATGGACATCTCTGACGTCGTGGACATCTCCGACGATGAAGCGTAGCTAGCGTGTCATAGTAAATAGGCTTATTTTGCATGATTTGTATGGATCCAGGGGATGAAATATAAGAGACTCGGATCCATAGCACCAAGTATGAGGTGTGACCGGTCATTGTCCACGAATGCGCGTCCGCGGGTGTTTGAGGGGTCGAATTTGCCAAGTCCGGCTGTAGATGCTCTTATCCTTCTTTAGAAAAACTTCCAATCTATTCATCAACCATCAAGGTAGTAGAGAGACCACCTAACGACGACTACAATCACTAAAGCGAACCGAAGGCACGCCACTGTCATCGCCCCTCGTTGGAGCCGGGCAAAACTTGTTGTAGTAGACATTCACGAAGTCATCGTGCTAAGACCCTACAGAACCAGTGCACGAGACCAGCAACCGCCGCTGATGAAGAAAACATAGATCAGAAGGATCTAACTTGCACATACGCAGACACCGATGAACGAAGACTGGATCCAAGGGGATCCACCTAAGACAAACACCGACCGAATCCCATGAGATCCACCGGAGATACACCTCCACACGCCCTTCGATAAGCCTAGACGCAACATCGGGACGGGGGCTAGGTAGGGAGAACATTATTCCATCTTTAGAGAGTCGACGCCACCTGGCCTTCATGAGCAGGACATAAACCCTAAATACGCAACCAAGGAGACCTAAAAATGGAGTTGGAACCCTCTCGCCGGCAAGGATCGAGATCCATCATGCCTCCATGTGTTGGGGAATGTAGTAATTTTAAAAAATTTCCTACGCACACGCAAGATCATGGTGATGCATAGCAACGAGAGGGGAGAGTGTTGTCTACGTACCCTCGTACCCTCGTAGACCGAAGCGGAACCGTTGACGCAACGTAGAGGAAGTAGTCGTACGTCTTCCCGTTCCAACCGATCCAAGCACCGTTACTCCGGCACCTCCGAGTTCTTGACACACGTACAACTCGATGACGCACCCCGAACTCCGATCCAACAGAGGTACGGAGAGGAGTTTCGTCAGCACGACGGCGTGGTGACGATCTTGATGTTCAACTGTCGTAGGGCTTCGCCTAAGCACCGCTACAATATGACCGAGGTGTAATATCGTGGAGGGGGGCACCGCACACGGCTAAGGAACGATCACGATGATCAACTTGTGTGTCCATGGGGTGCCCCCTGCCCCCGTATATAAAGAAGTGGAGGAGGGGAGGGCCGGCTCTCTCTATGGCGCGCCCTAGGGGAGTCCTACTCCCACCGGGAGTAGGATTCCCCCTTTCCTAGTCCAACTAGGAGCCCTTCCATGTAGTAGGAGTAGGAGAGAAGGAAAGGGAAGAGAGAGGAGGAGAAGGAAGGAAGGGCGCCCTCCTAGTCCAATTCGGACTAGTCCATGGGGAGGTGCGGCCACCCTTTGGCCCTTTCTCTCCTTTCCGTATGGCCCATTAAGGCCCAATACGAATTCCGTAACTCTCCGTACTCGAAAAATACCGAATCACTCGGAACCTTTCCGAACTCCGAATATAGTCGTCCAATATATCGATCTTTACGTCTCGACCATTTCGAGACTCCTCGTCATGTCCCCGATCTCATCCGGGACTCCGAACTCCTTCGGTACATCAAAACTCATAAACTCATAATATAACTGTCATCGAAACCTTAAGCGTGCGGACCCTACGGTTCGAGAACAATGTAGACATGACCGAGACACGTCTCCGGCCAATAACCAATAGCGGGACCTGGATGCCCATATTGGTTCCTACATATTCTATGAAGATCTTTATCGGTCAGACCGCATAACAACATACGTTGTTCCCTTTGTCATCGGTATGTTACTTGCCCGAGATTCGATCGTCGGTATCCAATACCTAGTTCAATCTCGTTACCGGCAAGTCTCTTTACTCGTTTCGTAATACATCATCTCACAACTAACTCATTAGTTGCAATGCTTGCAAGGCTTAAGTGATGTGCATTACCGAGAGGGCCAGAGATACCTCTCCGACATTCGGAGTGACAAATCCTAATCTCGAAATCGCCAACCCAACAAGTACCTTTGGAGACACCTGAGAGCACCTTTATAATCACCCGATTCGTTGTGACGTTTGGTAGCACACAAAGTGTTCCTCCGTAAACGGAGTTGCATAATCTCATAGTCATAGGAACATGTATAAGTCATGGAGAAATCAATAGCAACATACTAAACGATCGGGTGCTAAGCTAACGGAATGGGTCATGTCAATCAGATCATTCAACTAATGATGTGATCCCGTTAATCAAATAACAACTCTTTGTCCATGGTTAGGAAACATAACCATCTTTGATTAACAAGCTAGTCAAATAGAGGCATACTAGTGACACTCTGTTTGTCTATATATTCACACATGTATTATGTTTCCGGTTAATATAATTATAGCATGAATAATAAACATTTATCATGATATAAGGAAATAAATAATAAATTTATTATTGCCTCTAGGCCATATTTCCTTCACCATGACCTATGGCCACAACATGCGGATAGACTCGTGGTGCCGTCGGCAGGAGGTGAGCAACCCAGCTGCCTTCAAGTCGCTAGGGTAGCCGCCAAAGGGGATGCGTACTTTGTGCGAACTATTTGTTGATCCTAGTCTATCATAACCTTGGATATGTTTAAAACAACTATTTAATCATGTATTTTAAAAAAATGTCCAAAACAAGTATTTAGAAAAAAATGTTAACCATGTGTTTAAATATGTTAAACATATATAAGAGAAAAATTAGATGTATACGAAAAATGTATAATATGTATAAAAAATAGTAAGCATAAAAAAATTATTTAAAAAATGTCAATCATGTATTTGGAACATATTAAACATGTGTAAAAAAATTATTGCTGACGTATAAGAAAAATATACAACGTGTATGAAAAAAATTAGATATATGTTGAACAAAAAAAGCAAAAGAAAAACTAAAATATTTTTTTAAAACCACAATGAAAAAGAAAACAGAAACTAGTAAAATAAAATAAAATCCCAGGAAAACTTTGTACTCCCTCTGGTCCTTTTTAGTCTGCATATAAGTTTTCTTTGAAGTCCAAGTATCTCTACTTTATTAAAAAAGTATCAACATTCACAATTTCAAATCAATATTGTTAGATTCATTATGAAATGTAGTTTCGTAGAATATGTATTTGGTCGATGTCCATATTTTTTAATATAAATTTGGTCAAACTTTCCAAAGTTTGACTTGACACAAATCTAATACGCGAAGTAAAAAGGACCAGAGGGAGTAACAAACAACAACAAAACCGATCGGGTGCTAAGCTAACGGAATGGGTCATGTCAATCAGATCATTCAACTAATGATGTGATCCCGCTAATCAAATAACAACTCTTTGTCCATGGTTAGGAAACATAACCATCTTTGATTAACAAGCTAGTCAAGTAGAGGCATACTAGTGACACTCTGTTTATCTATATATTCACACATGTATTATGTTTCCGGTTAATACAATTATAGCATGAATAATAAACATTTATCATGATATAAGGAAATAAATAATAACTTTATTATTGCCTCTAGGGCATATTTCCTTCAGTCTCCCACTTGCACTAGAGTCAATAATCTAGATCACATCACCATGTGATTAATATCGATAATTCACATCATCATGTGATTAACACCCATAGTTCACATCGCCATGTGACCAACACCCAAAGGGTTTACTAGATTCAGTAATCTAGTTCACATCGCTATGTGATTAACACCCAAAGAGTACTAAGGTGTGATCATGTTTTGCTTGTGAGAGAATCTTAGTCAACGGGTCTTTCACATTTAGATCCGTTATGTATTTTGAAATTTTCTATGTCTACAATGCTCTGCACGGAGCTACTCTAGCTAATTGCTCCCACTTTCAATATGTATCTAGATCGAGACTTAGAGTCATCCAGATCGGTGTCAAAACTTGCATCGACGTAACCCTTTATGACGAACCTTTTGTCACTTCCATAATCGAGAAACATATCCTTTTTTCCACTAAGGATAATTTTGACCGCTGTCCAGTGATCTACTCCTAGATCACTATTGTACTCCTTGCCAAACTCGGTCAGGGGTATACAATAGATCCGGTACACAACATGGCATACTTTATAGAACCTATAGCCAAGGCATAGGGAATGACTTTCATTCTCTTTCTATCTTCTGCCGTGGTCGGGTTTTGAGTCTTACTCAATTTCACACCTTGTAACACATGCAAGAACTCTTTCTTTGACTGTTCCATTTTGAACTACTTCAAAATCTTGTCAAGGTATGTACTCATTGAAAAAACTTATCAAGCGTCTTGATCTATCTCTATAGATCTTGATGCTCAATATGTAAGCAGCTTCACCGAGGTCTTTCTTTGAAAAACTCCTTTCAAACACTCCTTTATGCTTTGCGAATAATTCTACATTATTTCCGATCTACAATATGTCATTCACATATACTTATCGAAATCTTTGTAGTGCTCCCACTCACTTTCTAGTAAATACGAGGCTTCATTTGCAAGTCTCAGATAAACTATATGCTTTGATCAACTTATCAAAGCGTATATTCCAACTCGAGATGCTTGCACCAGTCCATAGATGGATCGCTAGAGCTTGCACATTTTGTTAGCACCTTTAGGATTGACAAAACCTTCGGTTGCATCATATACAACTCTTCTTTAATAAACCCATTAAGAAATGCAGTTTTGACATCCTTTTGCGATTTCAAAAATGTGGCAATTGCTAACATGATTCGGACAGACTTTTAAGCATCGATACGAGTGAGAAAATCTCATTGTATTCAACATCTTGAACTTTGTAAAAAACCTTTTTCGACAAGTCTAGCTTTGTAGATAGTAACACTACTATCAGCGTCCGTCTTCCTCTTGAAGATCCATTTATTTTCTATGGCTTGCCGATCATCGGGCAACTCCACCAAAGTCCACACTTTGTTCTCATACATGGATCTCATCTCAGATTTCATGGCCTCAAGCCATTTCGCGGAATCTGGGCTCATCATCGCTTCCTCATAGTTCGTAGGTTTGTCATGGTCAAGTAACATGACCTCCAGAACAGGATTACCATACCACTCTGGTGCGGATCTTACTCCGTTTTACCTATGAGGTTCGGTAGTAACTTGATCTGAAGTTACATGATCATCATCATTAGCTTCCTCACTAATTGGTATAGTAGTCGCAAGAACAGATTTCTGTGATGAACTACTTTCCAATAAGGGAACATGTACAGTTACCTCATCAAGTTCTACTTTCCTCCCACTCACTTCTTTCGAGAGAAACTCCTTCTCTAGAAAGGATCCATTCTTAGCAATGAATGTCTTGCCTTCGGATCTGTGATAGAAGGTGTACCCAACTGTCTCCTTTGGGTATCCTATGAAGACACATTTCTCCGATTTGGGTTCAAGCTTATCAGGTTGAAGTTTTTTCACATAAGCATCGCAGCCCCAAACTTTAAGAAACGACAACTTTGGTTTCTTGCTAAACCACAGCTCATATAGTGTCGTCTCAACGGATTTAGATGGTGCCCTATTTAACGTGAATGCAGTTGTCTCTAATGCATGATCCCAAAACGATATTGGTAAAACGATAAAAAACATCATATATTGTACTATATCCAATAAAGTACGGTTATGACATCGGACACACCATTATGATGTGGTGTTCCAGGTGGCATGAATTTGTGAAACTATTCCACATTGTTTTAATTGAAGACCAAACTCGTAACTCAAATATTTGTCTCCGCGATCAGATCGTAGAAACTTTATTTTTCTTGTTACGATGATTTTTCCACTTCACTCTGAAATTCTTTGAACCTTTCAACTATTTCAGACTTATGTTTGTCAAGTAGATATACCCATGTCTGCTCAAATCATCTTGTGAAGGTCAGAAAATAACGATATCCGCCACGAGCCTCAACATTCATCGGACCACATACATCTGTATGTATGATTTCCAACAAATCTGTTGCTCTCTCCATAGTACCGGAGAACGGCGTTTTAGTCATCTTGCCCATGAGGCACGGTTCGCAAGTACCAAGTGATTCATAATCAAGTGGTTCCAAAAGTCCATCAGTATGGAGCTTCTTCATGCGCTTTACACCGATATGACCTAAACGGCGGTGCCACAAATAAGTTGCACTATCATTATTAACTTTGCATCTTTTGGCATCAATATTATGAATATGTGTATCACTACGATCGAGATCCAATGAACCATTTTCATTGGGTGTGTAACCATATAAGGTTTTATTCATGTAAACAGAACAACAGTTTATTCTCTTACTTAAATGAATAACCGTATTGCCATAAACACGATCAAATCATATTCATGCTCAACGCAAACACTAAATAACATTTTATTTAGGTTTAACACTAATCCCGAAAGTATAGGGAGTGTGCGATGATGATCATATCAATCTTGGAACTTCTTCCAACACTCATCGTCACTTCCCTTCAACTAGTCTCTGCTTATTCGCAACTCCGTTTGAGTTACTACTCTTAGCAACTGAACCAGTACCAAATACCGAGGGGTTGCTATAAACACTAGTAAAGTACACATCAATAACATGTATATCAAATATACCTTTGTTCACTTTGCCATCCTTCTTATCCGCCAAATACTTGGGGTAGTTCTGCTTCCAGTGACCAGTTCCTTTGCAGTAGAAGCACTTAGTCTCAGGCTTAGGTCCAGACTTGGGCTTCTTCACTTGAGCAGCAACTTGCTTGCCGTTCTTCTTGAAGTTCCCTTCTATCCCTTTGCCCTTTTCTTGAAACTAGTGGTCTTGTTAACCATCAACACTTGATGTTCTTTCTTGATTTCTATCTTCATCGATTTCATCATCATGAAAAAAAAACTCGGGAATCATTTTCATCATCCCTTGCATACTATAGTTCATCACGAAGTTCTACTAACTTGGTGATGATGACTAGAGAATTCTGTCAATCACTATCTTATCTGGAAGATTAACTCCCACTTGATTCAAGCGATTGTAGTACCCAGACAATCTGAGCACATGCTCACTAGTTGAGCGATTCTCCTCCATCTTTTAGCTATAGAATTTGTTGGAGACTTCATATCTCTCAACTCGGGTATTTGCTTGAAATATTAACTTCAATTCCTGGAACATCTCATATGGTCCATGATGTTCAAAACATCTTTGAAGTCCCGATTCTAAGCCATAAAGCATGGTGCACAAAACTATCAAGTAGTCATCATATTGAGCTAGCCAAATGTTCATAACGCCTCAGATCCTCTCCTGCAATAGGTCCGTCACCTAGCGGTGCATTAAGGACATAATTCTTACGTGCAAGAATGAGGATAAACCTCGGATCACGGATCCAATCCGCATCATTGCTACTAACATTTTTCAACACAATTTTCTCTAGGAACATATCAAAATAAACATATGAAAGCAACAACGCAAGCTATTGATCTTACAACATAATTTGCAAAATACTACCAGGGACTAAGTTCATGATAAATTTAAGTTCAATTAATCATATTACTTAAGAACTCCCACTTAGACAGACATCTCTCTAGTCATCTAAGTGATCACGTGATCCAAATCAACTAAACCATAACCGATCATCACGTGAGATGGAGTAGTTTTCAATGGTGAACATCACTATGTTGATCATATCTACTATATGATTCACGCCGACCTTTCGGTCTCCGTGCTCGAGGCCATATCTGCATATGCTAGGCTCGTCAAGTTTAACTCGAGTATTCGCGTGTGCAAAACTGGCTTGCACCCATTGTAGATGGACGTAGAGCTTATCACACCCGATCATCACGTGGTGTCTGGGCACGACGAACTTTGGCAACGGTGCATACTCAAGGAGAACACTTCTTGATAATTAGTGAGAGATCATCTTAAAATGCTACCGTCAATCAAAGCAAGAATAAGATGTATAATAGATAAACATCATATGCAATCAAAATATGTGACATGATATGGCCATGATCATCTTGCGCCTTTGATCTCCATCTCCAAAGTACTGTCATGATCTCTATCGTCACCGGCACGACACCATGATCTTCATCATCTTGATCTATATTAATGTGTCGTCACATGGTCGTCTCGCCAACTATTGCTCTTGCAACTATTGCTATCGCATAGCGATAAAGTAAAACAATTATTTGGCACTTGCATCTTATGCAACAAAGAGAAATCCATAGGGCTTCTGCCAGTTGCCGATAACTTCAACAAAACATGATCATCTCATATAACAACTTATATCTTATCACGTCTTGACCATATCACATCACAACATGCCCTGCAAAAACAAGTTAGACATCCTCTACTTTGTTGTTGCAAGTTTTACGTGGCTGCTACGGGCTGAGCAAGAACCGTTCTTACCTACGCATCAAAACCACAACGATAGTTCGTCAAGTTAGTGCTGTTTTAACCTTCGCAAGGATCGGGCATAGCCACACTCGGTTCAACTAAAGTTGGAGAAATAGACACCCGCTAGTCACCTGTGTGCAAAGCACGGCGGTAAAACCAGTCTCGCGTAAGCGTACGCGTAATGTCGGTCCGGGCCGCTTCATCCAACAATACCGCTGAACCAAAGTATGACATGTTGGTAAGCAGTCTGACTTATATCGCCCACAACTCACTTGTGTTCTACTCGTGCATATAACATCAAACCATAAAACCTGGCTCTGATACCACTGTTGGGGGACGTAGTAATTTCAAAAAATTTCCTACGCACACGCAAGATCATGGTGATGCATAGCAACGAGAGGGAAGAGTGTTGTCTACGTACCCTCGTAGACCGAAGCGGAAGCGTTGACGCAACATAGAGGAAGTAGTCGTACGTCTTCCCGGTCCAACCGATCCAAGCACCGTTACTCCGGCACCTCCAAGTTCTTGACACACGTACAGCTCGATGACGCACAACGAACTCCGATCCAGCAGAGGTACGGAGAGGAGTTTCGTCAGCACGACAGCGTGGTGACGATCTTGATGTTCAACTGTCGCAGGGCTTCGCCTAAGCACCGCTACAATATGACCAAGGTGTAATATCGTGGAGGGGGGCACCACACACGGCTAAGGAACGATCACGATGATCAACTTGTGTGTCCATGGGGTGCCCCTGCCCTCGTATATAAAGGAGTGGAGGAGGGGAGGGCCGGCCCTCTCTATGGCGCGCCCTAGGGGAGTCCTACTCCCACCGGGAGTAGGATTCCCCTTTTCCTAGTCCAAGTAGGAGCCCTTCCATGTAGTAGGAGTAGGAGAGAAGGAAAGGGAAGAGAGAAGGAGAAGGAAGGAAGGGGGCGCCCCCCTCCCTAGTCCAATTCGGACTAGTCCATGGGGAGGGCTGCGGACACCCTTTTGGCCCTTTCTCTCCTTTCCCGTATGGCCCATTAAGGCCCAATACGAATTCCCGTAACTCTCCGGTACTCCGAAAAAATACCCGAATCACTCGGAACCTTTCCGAACTCCGAATATAGTCGTCCAATATATCGATCTTTACGTCTTGACCATTTCGAGACTCCTCGTCATGTCCCCGATCTCATCCGGGACTCCGAACTCCTTCGGTACATCAAAACTCATAAACTCATAATATAAGCTCGCATCGAAACCTTAAGCGTGCGGACCCTACGGTTCGAGAACAATGTAGACATGACCGAGACACGCCTCTCGGCCAATAACCAATAGCGGGACCTGGATGCCCATATTGGTTCCTACATATTCTATGAAGATCTTTATCGGTCGACCGCATAACAACATACGTTGTTCCTTTGTCATCGGTATGTTACTTGCCCGAGATTCGATCATCGGTATCCAATACCTAGTTCAATCTCGTTACCGGCAAGTCTCTTTACTCGTTCCGTAATACATCATCTCACAACTAACTCATTAGTTGCAATGCTTGCAAGGCTTAAGTGATGTGCATTACAAGAGGGCCCAGAGATACCTCTCCGACATTCGGAGTGACAAATCCTAATCTCGAAATCGCCAACCCAACAAGTACCTTTGGAGACACCAGAGAGCACCTTTATAATCACCCGATTCGTTGTGACGTTTGGTAGCACACAAAGTGTTCCTCCGTAAACGGGAGTTGCATAATCTCATAGTCATAGGAACATGTATAAGTCATGGAGAAATCAATAGCAACATACTAAACGATCGGGTGCTAAGCTAACGGAATGGGTCATGTCAATCAGATCATTCAACTAATGATGTGATCCCGTTAATCAAATAACAACTCTTTGTCCATGGTTAGGAAACATAACCATCTTTGATTAACAAGCTAGTCAAGTAGAGGCATACTAGTGACACTCTGTTTGTCTATATATTCACACATGTATTATGTTTCCGGTTAATATAATTATAGCATGAATAATAAACATTTATCATGATATAAGGAAATAAATAATAACTTTATTATTGCCTCTAGGGCATATTTCCTTCACCATGACCTATGGCCACAACATGCGGGTAGACCCGTGGTGCCGTCGGCAGGAGGTGAGCAACCCAGCTGCCTTCAAGTCGCTAGGGTAGCCGCCAAAGGGGATGCATACTTTGTGCGAACTATTTGTTGATCCTAGTCTATCATAACCTTGGATATGTTTAAAACAACTATTTAATCATGTATTTTAAAAAAATGTCCAAAACAAGTATTTAGAAAAAAATGTTAACCATGTGTTTAAATATGTTAAACATATATAAGAGAAAAATTAGATGTATACGAAAAATGTATAATATGTATAAAAAACAGTAAGCATCAAAAAAATTATTTAAAAAATGTCAATCATGTATTTGGAACATATTAAACATGTGTAAAAAAATTATTCCTGACGTATAAGAAAAATATACAACGTGTATGAAAAAAATTAGATATATGTTGAACAAAAAAAGCAAAAGAAAAACTAAAATAATTTTTTTAAAACCACAATGAAAAAGAAAACAGAAACTAGTAAAATAAAATAAAATCCCAGGAAAACTTTGTACTCCCTCTGGTCCTTTTTAGTCTGCATATAAGTTTTCTTTGAAGTCCAAGTATCTCTACTTTAACTAAATTTATTAAAAAAGTATCAACATTCACAATTTCAAATCAATATTGTTAGATTCATTATGAAATGTAGTTTCGTAGAATATGTATTTGGTCGATGTCCATATTTTTTAATATAAATTTGGTCAAACTTTCCAAAGTTTGACTTGACACAAATCTAATACGCGAAGTAAAAAGGACCAGAGGGAGTAACAAACAACAACAAAACCGAGAAATAAACAACAGAAAATATAGTCTCGGTTGGCTAGGCCCGATAGCCGCCCGTCGTCGAAGGAATTAGTATGGGCGACATACAGCCCTGACGCTAGAAGGGAGCATCGCCTACACTATTGCAGTTTGTAGTCCGGTTTCTCTTGTGCTTTTCCCATTTCTTGTCCCTTTTTCCACCTAGGTTTTTTCCTTCTCTTCCTTTATTAGTTTTATGTATATTTTTTAAATGGACAAAATTTAAATAAATTTTCTAAAAACTTTCACCCCTCGTTTAAACAATGTTTATCCAATGAAAAAACCTATATTCACACGACCTTTAGAAAGTGTAAATATTACTAAAACAATGTTTGTGCATTCCAAAAACACATGTGAAATTTTAAAAAATTATTATTACTATGTAAACAAACTTAGCATATTTAGAAAAAAATTGTTTCATACATTAAAAATGTTCGAAAGATTTTTAAAATATGTCCATACATTTTAAAAAAAATCTTTACAGAACTTTTACGGATCTTCCAACCAATTAATCTCTCTCCTATCTAAATTTCAGTGGGGTGGGCCCCTCCGCATCCCCTACTTTCAATCCCAGGCCTCCATGTTGACATGTCAGTTGGTCCCACAACAAACCGTTTGTGTGTCATCGCTCGTGTGAGACTAGACATAGTAGAGAGTAACTATATGCTAGTAATATATACATGACCTATGCTATGTTACTACCTTCATACGGAGTAATGGGTAATAACATAAATGTGTTATCATGTAAAGGTTGTTTTATTAGGTTATAGACTCACATTGTATTATAATATGTGATGTTACGGTAAATAGCTAAGTTACTCAAAATACCTAGCTTTTCACTACTACCTCCGTCCTGATTTATTAGTCCCCTTCATTTGTGTCAAATTTAAACTACAAATTTAACTAATAAAATGTTAATGCATGTTATAAAAAGTTACATCGGTGGATTCGTATTTAAACATAGTTTTAATGATATAATTTTTTTGTGACATGTATTAATATTTTATTAGTCAAGAGTTAAATCTAAAGTTAGAATTTTGCACAAATTATAAAGTGGACCAGTAAACCAGGACGGAGATAGTAGCTCATTGCCATATAGACAAATTTGCTAAGTTGGATCCGGTGTTACTGTTGAAAATTACTCCCATTGCCACTATGGCCAGTCTGAGGTGGTGACTTGCGTGGTTAAGTATGAAGGCTGTGCATATCTGTGTGTAGAGGGCGAAAGCAAAGTAGCATGTGAATGACATGATGTCGATTTTAAAAAGAAATACGTGTATGTGAATGGGAAATGCGTACACTAAAACTGTTAGTTCTTGCCTTGTTGATCTACTTGTGCCGACTTTCTTATGCGGGTACATATCTTACATTTTTTTTCATGATAATACGTGTCTCATTCATATCATAAAGATCAAAATACAAGTTACCTAAGGACCGGCATGACGAAACTGAAAAGATAGCAGATCTCTGAGCTTGACGCTAATGGCCGTCATCTGCCTCTGACACCACGACAACAACCACCGAAGAAAAGAATGATGGATCAACTCCTCACCCGAGCTCGATACGGCTCGAAGAAAAGAATGACGGATCAACTCCTCACTCGAGCTCGATATGGCTCCATCGCTGATATGCAGCTTTGCGGACCTCCAAGACGGCTCACCAAAAGTGAAGCCATGCATTGTCCTTGACGAATCAGACCAGGGCAACACCTCGGACGCGCCATCGAACTCCAGACCTGACACCCCACCACGACTAAGACACCGAAGTAGGAAAGCATACCCGCCGTCCAGGAACCACGAACACATCACACATTCCGTCTTCCACAATCTGCATCCGCTCTTGGACTACCTCCCAAGCTCTGCATCAACGCTAGAGCAAACACCGTCGCAACGTCGTAGCACGAGGACACAGGTCCACCACGAGGATGCTGCCGCCGCCATGGTATTCTTGCTTGAACAGACTGGTTTCCAACCATAGGACCTATAGCCTCGCCATGGAAGGACCTGAGGAACATTTATTCAGCGACGTCACCGTCACCGCCGAAGTAGGGGCGGAGCCAGGATTTGGACATAAGGGGGCCGAAGAAAATAATAATAATCGTTCCAAAGACATCACACAAGAATACGTACCATGGTCAAGCACGTCGATAAACTCATCAGATGTCACTTCTGTAGCTATTTCCTGGGATTTCCATGGATGGATGTGCATTTTTGAGTTATATTTGAGCTAGAAGCAATGTGCTTAAAAAACGAATCTGTTTTCGTTATATTCTTCCTCTTCATCCTTCAATCATTGGATCATTAAAGGAGGAGCGACTTTAAGTTTCTAAATTATAATGATGTCTTGTCAAATTAGTAATTAAATCATTATCTTCAAAGGAATTGTACTAATTCACAGAAGTTACTACTCCCTCCGTTTCAAAATAGATAAATTTGAGTCATCCATTTTGAAACGGAGGGAGTATATAGCAGTGATGTACCTTGATTCCTTGATGTTAGAAGTTGATCGGTTGACCTATGATGTCGATGAAGATCGCAGTCTCTCTCGTGGTGGAGTGGAGTGCTCTCTGTCGGTTTGCCTTGTGCGACAATGGCGGAATCAACAAGAGCCAGAAGCGATGAGCGGCGGCACATGGCGCAGGGCCACGCGAAACCTCCAGACCTGGATGCCACTCCGCTCACAGCCCCTGTCTCCGCCTCTACGCCGAAGCCAACACGATGAACAACCTAAAAACCAATACATCTCACCTGATGGCTTAGAGGAACTGAACTTTTCATGTAGCCATGCTCAACCTTCTTTTTTGCTAGGGCCATGCTCTATTTTTAACTGAACTTGACACGAAGCCAGGGCCTCGCCCCCACTTATCTCGTCCGAGCTTCTGATGTGTGATGCGTAGTGGCCCTCATGAGCTCAAATAACGAACCAACATGGATGCCAGCAACTGAACTCTGTCACGAATCCACGATTGATGCAAAATAAGAGAAGACAAAACTTCACCTACTGGCATCCATGTTGGTTCGTTACTGGAGTGGTAGCGGTAGAAGATCAAGTTAGTGTGGGGGATTTAAGCCATACTTCATCTCAAATGGCCTCTTGCTTTCCATTGAATTAATTGCATGATTGTAGGCGAATTCAACACGAGGGGGACAATCTTCCCACATATTCAAGTTCTTAATTGACGAACTCCATTTCATAGTCAATTTATGGGTAGCAAATTGTGGAGAAGAGAAGCTTCATTCCCAAGTTGACCCAAAATGTATAGTAAAATTAGCTTATGAACTTGACGCCATGGTCGGAGACGATGATGGTCTTGGTTACTTCAAGGAGTCTCTCAATATTCCTAAATAACACATTTGCGATGTGAATCAACATTGCTCTTATGACAAGGAATGCAATGTGCCATCCTAGAAAATCTATCAGCAACCATAGACATAGACTCCTTTCCGTCCGGGCAAATTTTAACATGCTCCCTCTTACCCCATCTTTTTTACATGTGAGGTAAGAAGGTAAGAGTTAATCAAACCAATCATTAATAAGATCAATGGTTCAGATCTAATATATACTCTTACCTCTCATGTGAAAAAGGAGGTAAGAGGGAGCATGTTAAAACTGCTCGTCCATCTTACTTCTCGGCAACCCAAGCAGAAAATCCATGTTAATATCCTCCCAAGGTGCTCACGGATAAAGGAATGTAAAGCCATGCCAGTTGATCTCAACATACAAGAGACATATGACCAATTCTCTAGCTCATAGTAGATTAAGTAATCTTACTTTATAAACTAGCTATAACTAGTCATATGCACTTACAAGACATAATACACACAATTCCTTCTCATGCCTCCGCTCCTCGCTGTTGCAGCCACATTAAACAAGAGAGTTAATGGGGTTAGGAGAGATAGAGATAATTATTCCATTCTTTCTCCTCACAAGTATCAGGGGGGTTCAAAATTATACGTGCATCGTCGCGAAAATATTGCTCACCTAATGCCTCACCATTTTCAAACGGTCCTATTTGCTAATACAACCATACACTAGAAACTGCTTTCAAGATATTCACTAGGACATACACTGTAGAGATCTATGTCAAGATATCAAAGAATGTTTACACATATGTGTGCGGGAACAACACACACACACACACGCAAATAAATTGCACATGTCACCTCCTCACATCAAAGGGATTCAATTTGAAGAATCTTTAAAGGAAACTGTCAAAAAAGAAGAAAATGCATATAACTTTTGTTTAAAATACAATTTAAATTTAGCATACTACAAACATATATTTCAATAACAAACATTACAAACTATATAAAGAACATTATGATGTACTCCCTCCATCCGAAAATACTTGTCATCAAAATGGATAAAAAGGGATGTATCTATAATTAAAATACGTCCAGATACATCCCCTTGTATTCATTTTGATGACAAGTATTTCCGGACGGAGGGAGTATGTGCATAAATATTTTTATATGATTAGCTAGGTTGTCTATATAGCAAAATATAGTAACTAACATTTTAGTTATGTAACAATATTAAATGTAAGGAAGTAACAAAGTTTAGTACAAATACTATTTATTTTAACCCACCTTTGTGTAAAAGTAGAGACCACTAATATTTCTAGGCCGCAAAAAAATTATGCACATTATAATATTGCCTATTCTCTGAGGCCTTGCGTTAGATAAATCTACGTTGTGGTTTGTACATGTTATGGCGGCACTGCATTAGATTATATAAACTTGGCCGAAGCTGTCACGAGAGGAATGATCGAGTTTAACCACGACAAATAAACTCTGGTAATATCTCTGTCTTTGCTCATCTATTAGCACGACACTTGGTCGACATCCAGAACTAATGCTAGCTTCGTGACATGAGATAATGAGTTAAGGTTAACCCTTTGATCACATTTGCACCACGCGAATCTCAATAGTAGCTCTCTGCTGATGTTCAGCGGCATCTCAAAGGTACTATAAGAAATGTACACTAAAAGTCAAATATAAGAATGTTTAAAAATTCTAACCAAGTAAATATGCAGCAACACAAGCCACTTTGATCCTTTTTAAAGTAAAATCGATGACTGCTATTATGTGACTTCTTTGATGCAAGAGATCTCCAATTCCCAAGGCGGATGAGCAAAGCAGATATTTGACCTCTTCAACCACAATTGTTTTTCACTGTGATTGCTCGAAATGATATAGGCTTCAACAGAATAACGAATAATCTAGCAAGTAATACCTTATTCTTGAATTACTAGAGAAGAGAATAGTCAACCAAAAAAATTGTCAAAATTTTGTGTGTAGACTAACAAGGACCCTTCCAAATTGAATTGGTCTAGGACACTGCGGTTACATGACCTCTTCAAAGTTTTGATCGAGGGGTGTTTAAGACTTTGAGTTACTCCCTCCATTCGAAAATATGAGGCGCATTATTATTTTTCAAAAGTCAAATACTTCTATGTTTAACTAAATTTATAGAAAAATATCTACATCTAAATTACCAACAAAATAAAATATGAAACTATATTTCATGACGAATCTAATAATACTGATTTGGTATTGTAGATATCAATATTTTTCTTATAAACTTGATCAAATATAGAGAAGTTTGACTTGTCAAAAGTTCAGTACACCTTGTACTTTCGAAGGGACGGAGCACGAGCACGTAGCGATCGATGCCATGCTCTGCATTTACTTCTTACTGGAGCAACAGGAATATCAGATGGCGGCTACGGGTGGCAATTTGATCCAGTCTAATGAATTAATCTAGAGCCACACTATTTCTTGTACTATTCAGACGGGCAAGAGCTAATTTCTCATCTCTGAGATGATTGTGATTGCTCTGTTATCCCCTCCACACAGCGTCACATCTAAAACTGAAAGAAATCAACTGATGATTGCAACGTCCTTGGAAAAATTGGCTGCTCCTGAACGGCGAAACCGAAATGTTTGAATTTCAATCTCGAAAAAGAAAACAGAACATTTTTAGTCCAATCTCTATCAAGTACGTAGCACACTACTAACCAAATTAACAAGTACTCCCATCGTTTCAAAACAGATGACTCAATTTTATACTAACTTTAATGCAAATCTATTTTTGGAACGGAGTGAGTACTTGAAATGCTATGATCTCGGTCCAAGAAGGGTAATAACTTAATTACATGACCAGTCTAGCTTTGAAAAGGTCGCTCAATTCGGCCGTATACATCCCAATCCCATGGTCCATGCATGAGCTGTGCTGTGGAAAGAGGCATCCAGCATCCATCCGCCATGAGAGCTACCAGCCAACTGCCGGCACGTCTCCTACTGCAGCGGCTCTTGATCTGCTTCTTCCTCCTTTCGACCGCCGCCGGTGTCACTGACAAGCTCGAGAGGGGCCAGAAGCTCACCGATGGCGACACGCTCGTCTCGGCCGGCGGTTCCTTCACCCTCGGGTTCTTCTCTCCCGGGGAGTCCAGCAAGAGGTACCTCGGCATATGGTTCTCCGTGTCCAACGACACCGTCTGCTGGGTTGCCAACCGCGACCAGCCGCTCCTTGACAAGTCCGGCACGCTGGTGCTCAACGACGTTGGCAGCCTCGTCTTGGGAGACACCTCCCGCCGGATCCGGACGGTGTGGTCTTCGAGCTTCCTGCCCGCCTCGGCGGCGGCGGTTCAGCTTCTCGACTCCGGCAACCTGGTCGTGCGCAACGGCAGCAGCAACGCCTCCCTGTGGCAGTCGTTTGATCAGCCGTCGGACACCTTGCTGCCCGGCATGAAGCTGGGCAGGAACCTCTGGACCGGAGGTGAGTGGCAGCTCACCTCCTGGAGCTCCGCCGACGACCCGTCGCCGGGAGACTACCGCCGCACGCTGCAAACCAGCGGGTTACCGGAGATCATCCTGTGGTACCACGACGTCAAAACGTACCGCACGGGGCCGTGGAACGGGATCTACTTCAACGGCGTCCCGGAGGCGCGTGCGTACGCGGGCAAGTACCCGCTGCTGGTGACGACGAGCCCGTGGGAGACCACCTACGGGTACACCGCCGCGCCCGGCGCGCCGTTGACCCGCGTCGTGGTGAACCACACCGGCAAGGCGGAGCGGCTGGAATGGGACGCGAGCAGCCGGGAGTGGAACCGCATATTCCAGGGGCCGAGGGACCCGTGCGACGAGTACGGGAAGTGCGGCCCGTTCGGCCTATGCGACCCCGAGGCGGCGTCGTCGGGGTTCTGCGGCTGTGTGGCCGGGTTCAGCGCCGCGAACACGTCGGCTCTGGTGGTGAAGGATAACTACGACGGGTGCCGACGAGACGTGGCGCTGGAGTGTGCCGGCGGGACGACGACGGACGGGTTCAAGGTGGTGCCAGGGATGAAGCTTCCCGACACGCAGAATGCGTCGGTGGACATGGGCGCCACGCTGGATGAGTGCAGGGCGAGGTGCCTCGCCAACTGCTCCTGCTTGGCCTACGCCGCCGCCGATATTCGGGGAGGCGGCGATGGTACCGGGTGCGTCAGGTGGGCTGATGCCATTGTTGATCTACGTCTCGTCGACAGAGGGCAGAATCTCTACCTGAGGCTGTCAAAATCAGAAATCGGTATGTACAGATATTATGGGTGGACACTACATTTTCGCCCCAAATTTTCACTTCAGTCCTAATCCTTGTATTGTAGATACAGTTTCAGAATTTCAAATTAGAAGTTGCACTTATTTTTATGGTCCGCTTTATGGAGGTTAAATTATTCAGTGGAAAAGGTGAATTTGTTAAGGATTTAAAAATTACCATAAACTTGAAGTATGAATTCAAGAAATTTAAAGCATAAAAGTTTATGTAAATTTTATCTTAGTTATACAAAATTTTGGGACCAGTCGCTCACATTCGGAGATTAAATCAATGAGATTTGATTTTTTTTTCACTCCAAAATTTAAGAGAGTTCATACAGTTTTACAACATTTTGCAAGTAGACTGGACATGTGGGTTCAAGACTTCAAGTTTCTGGATGGGGAACGATGATTGTATGGCATATATTGTGATAATACACTAAAAAAATTAAATGATTCTAAGTATGTATGTTTTATTTATTTTTGATCTTCTTTCTCCAAAAACAGATGGCCGTAAAAGGTTTCCTACACTACTTGTTGCCACAACTCTACCTTCTGCTGTGACTATTCTTCTGGTCGTCTTTATGATTTGGTGGAGAAGGAAAAACAGAATTATAGGTAAATTATGCCCTGCTAGCTCAATCCTTGTTGTTATAGGGAAATGCATGGTAAATTCAATGTTGTAAAATACGCAAGCTCGTTTTGCAGGTGCTATTCCTCAGAATCCTACCATGGCGGTTCCTTCAGTTAGTCTAGCAATTATAAAGGATATCACTGGAAATTTCTCTAAAAGTAATATCATCGGGCAGGGCGGATTTAGCATCGTTTACAAGGTTCGTCAATGTGGGTGTGCGTGCGTGCGTGTGGCGTGTGCTGGTGCGTGAGCGTGTGTGTTATCCTTCATGGGGGAAAAGTCATTTGTTAAGCGAAAGTGCCTTTCTGCTCCCGAGCTCATTTGAGCTCGGTGAACAGTAAAATCGAAAAAAAATCGAAAAAATTTCAAAAAATTTCAAAAAAAATTCGGAGAAACATTGACAAAAGTTCTAAGTGCTTGCAAAAATTCATCATGAAATCACATTCCTGTAAGGCGTGGCAAAAAAAACAAATTCAGGCTCCAAAATGCTTTTGAAAGTAGCATTTTCAGAGTATCGATTTTGTTTTTTTTGCCACGCCTTTTAGAAATGTGATTTCATGACGAATTTTTGCAAGCACTTACAACTTTTGTCAATGTTTCTCTCAAAAAAAATTTAGAATTTTTTGAATTTTTTTTCGATTTTACTGTTCACCCGAGCTCAAATGAGCTCGGGTGCAGAAACTCCACGTCCTTTGTTAAGGCATTGCCATGTAGGAAAGCAGCCATTGGCAAATTTAATTTCTGACATTTCAAATTCTAAAATCACCAGGGACAGCTTCCTGAAGGAAGAACTGTTGCTGTCAAGAGGCTTAAACAAACGGCATTGACAACAAAAGGCAAGAATGATTTCGCGAGAGAAGTGGAAGTGATGGTTGGGCTTCGACATGGTAGTCTTGTTCGTCTCCTCGCTTACTGTGATGAAGGCAAGGAGCGGTTACTCATCTACGAATACATGCAGAACAAGAGTCTGAACATCTACATATTCGGTACTCCCTTCTTCATGGAATTTCTCAAGTTCTCACGAAAAGTTGAATGTTGAATCCTTGTGTTCCAAACAAGATCATACAGATATATTGCGTGCTAGATCCTCGTGTTTCACTAATTTCTCACACACATGCATGATCTCCTAAGTCCAAGTTCCCCAAAATATTCCCGCTTTTCGCCCTAATCATTAGCTTGGCAACCTTAACATTTTCTGTGCAGGACAAAATTGTGTGTAGAAGGTTTTTCAAATATAAAAAATCATACATATAGATTTGTGTGGTTTATATGTGCAACTTTGGTAACAAAAGAATTATTATTATTATTAGCAGTATGTGCACAAATTATATTATATTATAAATAGGTTATTATTAGTCATAGATCGTCATATGTTTTGTAAGAAAACGCTTATAGAACCTATACTCCCTCCAGTCCTTTTTAGTCTGTATATAAGTTTTGTCCGAAGTCAAAGCATCTTTACTTTGGCCAAACTTATAAAAAGAATGTATCAACATTCACAATGCCAAACAAATAATTTTTAGATTCATTACCAAATGAAGTTTCATGGAATATATATTTGGTATTGTATATGTTGGTATTTTTCAGTATGTATTTGGTTAAACTTTGTAAAGTTTGACTTGACACAAATCTAATATGCGAAGTAAAAGGACCAGAGGGAGTGCCTCACATAGTCACATACAACCTGCATGGTTTCCTTTTTTCAAGTTCTTTTTTTAATCAAGAGTGAAGTTTTCATTCTAGAACCTCTTAGAGCATATTCTGCTTTGAGATTTGATAGTGTTTATAAGCAGCTTTCAGAGAGTCCGCTAATAATTTGGATGTTAAATTTTGAAGTAGCATAGGCGTTTTGTTTTTAATCCATAATTTCTATATAGTAGATTTAGGTATCTAATCAATCTATATTTGACTGGACAGGCACACCTAATCTTCGTGCTTCACTGGACTGGGCAAGAAGGTTAGAATTACTACGCGAGATCGCGCATGGTGTTGCATACCTCCACGCAGGATCAGGCGAGAGTGTGATCCACCGTGACCTTAAACCCGGGAACATTCTTCTTGATGATGAGTGGAAGCCAAAAATCGCTGACTTTGGCACCGCAAAACTGTTTGCGGATAATCGGACTGGGCCTGATCAAACAATTGTTATTTCGCCGTAAATGTTAAAGACATATGTATATTCACCACACAAAAAAGTTGCGGATCCGACATACCTAACACTGCTGTGTTTCATGAAGGGGATACGCAGCTCCGGAGTATGTGCGGGGAGGGGAGATGACGCTGAAATGCGATGTTTATAGCTTTGGAGTTATTCTTCTAGAGACTCTTAGCGGGCAAAGGAATGGTAGCTTGCAAAGGCTTCTTTCCCAAGTAAGTCCACATAAATTATAAATTCATGTTTCTTTGCATGTGCATGCACGGTTCATATTGATATTGGTGTTGCAAAGCTCTACATTTGTTTTATTTCTTGATTGAGATGTACATACTCTAATGGAACTTGACAATTATTTTTTGTAGGCCTGGGAACTGTGGGAGCAGAATAGGGTCATTGAACTTCTCGACACGACAATTGTGCCGCTCCCCAAGTCCGAGCCTGAGATACTGCCTGAGCTAAAACGTTGTATCCAGATTGGGCTCCTCTGCGTCCAGGAAATGCCAGATGATAGGCCAGCCATGTCTGAAGTTGTGGCCATGTTTACGAGCACAACATCACACATTGATTGGCCCAGAAGATCGGTACTAGATAGCAGAATAGCCATGCCTTTGAATCCGTCCCTTGAACTTGAGACTGATCACTTGAACCCCACTGCAATTGAGGTGAGATCGCCATCGAGTCGATCCAGCTATTGTTGTCTAGCTAGCAACCAATCTAATTAAGTTCGTACATAAGAATCATTTACACATAGCCTTTTGGTTGTGATGTTGGTACCTTTTTCTTTTGCATATATTGGTACCTTGATTCATTGTAGAAATATGTGGAATAGGGATTCAACATATATGGAGGTAAGACTTGAGAAGAAACTGAGTTATTGGAAGGGTATACATCTATCCTCGTCTTGGTGGATGGTGCTCACCAAAATGCCTATGTTTTTGTTGTCATTCTTTGAAGTGGCGGTGGAAGTTTGTAAGAGGTTAGAACATTCCTAAAAAAATCAGCAGTGAATGAGTCCGACTCTAGTTCGTGATTCAAACACATTGCAAGAGAGCGAATTCAACTCGTGAACGATCCATGCTCTTAGGAAAACCGATCCTTTAACGATAGTATTGTCGCGAGACTGGTACTTGGCACCTCAGAGCAATATATAGACTAATGTTGCCCATCACTCCCTCATCCTTTTTGTAGGCCCACTTCTCCCCTTTCTTTGGGTATTTATCTGGAATCAAGATATATCTTATAAAATGATAGTTTGACCGAAGTACAAGTAGTCAAATTGGGCATTCTCTGCAACCCAAGAGAGAACGGGACACTGAGTGTTCAAGATTTTAACTTAAAAGACCATTGTCTCTTGATCAAACGGCCTTTTAGCTACTTAACGGGGAGGCTGTGTGGAAAGATTTAATTAGAAATAAATACCACTATGGCAAACTACAATTAATAGTCTTGTGGACGGCGGATGTGATAACGCACATCTCTTATTTCACCATTCGGAAGTCATTTTGGGCACCCTGATATGCAAAACAATGCTTACGGATGTTGTAGACTGAAATAAGGGTTGTTTGACATAGTTAGCAAGCTGAGGGGGCTCCCTGCAAAGCTATTTACATAGGCATCTTCCCAAGCTCAAGAACGGAAAGAGAGTTGAGCTTTTTTGTTCTATTAAGAGTTTTAGGGTAAGGAGAAGAGTGAGACTATTTGATATACAAATTCACCCCAATCAGAGTATCAAAATTTGGGATTTGGAGCTTCCCTTAATTGTTGGCTTTCACCTTGCACTTTATTCATCTATTGATGCAAAGGCCGAGGGCATTCCTCATTTTCAAAAAAGAAAAACCTTGCACTTTATTCATCTATGTAGTTAAAGACAATTTGCTCTTGCCCGTGGTTTTTGCTGCAAAGGGGGTTTCATGTAAATCCTTGTGTATCCCATTGATTTGGTGTTTTTCTTATCATATTGGTTGTTGCTCCTGTGATTGCCTTCTATTAGCCTATCTTGCTCAAGGTTGGTGTGGTTTTGTTGTGTTGCGTTGAAAGCATGACACATGAGTTATTTCATATATTGATGATTATGTGGTGGAATTAATATTTTAGTGAGTTGTTCTTGCAATTATACTATTATTGTGCAATTTGGATAGGTTGGTGTTTGTGGATTTCATGATATGGTTCGGACTGTATAAATGCACATAAAGTGTTTACTCGAATGCATGTGAAGATCTAGCTTGTAGTTTTGTTGCATCGGCTACCCTATGTTCACAAAGGGATTTACAAAGTTGTCAGGCCTCATGAATGTTTTACCCTATCATTTCAATTTGGGTCACTTCACTAACACAAAGTATTCAGAATCCTCTGTTTCTGCTGCTCCACCCGAATATTCTTTTCGCATTAAAATTAGCATGTTTTACCATAAGCGAATCACGGGCAAGATTAATGTACCGAACGGGAAAGAGAACAAGTGCGCATCAGTGATGCATAAAAGATTAACAACCCTAATTTTACATCTCCTCTACGTTTTACATACACGGAGAGACGGAGGGTACATCCAGCAATCAACTCGTATGCTCCGATCATCGTGCCTTGCAGGGGCGGAGCTACAAAAAATTAGTTGGGCGGGCCATTTTTTTAATTTTAAACCATACAATAAGTACCTATTGGTCAGTGAAGTTTCAGGATGATATACAGCGATACAGCCTATAACAATATAGGGAAACTGGTATCGTGATGATGTTGTATAGTAAAACTTCATGAAACAAAGGAAAATTGTTGTGTTGGTTGCCTTGGTCGCCTGTCGCTAGCAGCAGCCTTGGGCTTGGCCGCGTCGCCTCCTTTGCAATACTTTGAGCGACCGTGCCCTAGGCCTGCTCAGCGCTCACTCGGGGCAGGTAAGTCAGAGCTGGATGCAAGGCGGTGTTGGGCCGTGGATTGATACGAAAGGAGACATGCACTCCTTCGGCTAGCTACTGGACTGGGCTATTACATGTATAAACTTATTATTCTTGGAGCTGGGCGGACCACGACCTTGTTTTGCGGAAAATCCTATTTGACGCATTCTGCGTCAAAGAGTCGAGGTGCCGCACGGGAACTCCTATGTGACGCATTTTGCGTCAACTAGGTGGAGCTTCGCATAGAGCACTGCTCCGACTGGGCCGGCCCATGCATGAGCTGCCAGCAGTGTTAAAAAAAGTAAGAAAAAGCGCGTGCGTCGCGCAGGATTCGAACTCGCGATCGCGCTGTTGCAAAGCCAATAAGCTTACCACTGCGCCTTACTACTCTGCGTGATACACAGGCAACGCAAGTGCTTTAATACTAGATAAAATCGCGAGAAAACTCAAACACTTTTTGAGAAATTTTGAGAAAAACTTTAATACTCAGTTTTTTGCCTGTGTACTTTAATACACAGGCAACGCAAGTACTTTAATACTAGACAAATTTTGAGAAAACTCAAACATTTTTTCAACACACAAACGAATTTTGGAGACGCGAACATATTTTTTTGGAACGGAAACATTTTTTAAACTACCCAAAAAACTGAACAGGAACAATTTTTCAAATTTCGAAACAAAATTTGGAAACACAAACAACTTTTGAATTTCCCAAATATTCTTGGAATTTGTGACATTTCTTTAAACGAACAATTTTTGAAAGCACGTACAAATTTTGAATGTTGAGAACAAATTTTGAAATGGAGAACAATCTTTTAAGCACGAACAATTTTTGAATGTTGAGAACAAATTTTGAAATGGAGAACAGATTTAGAAGCGCGGACAATTTTTTAAAGCATGAACAATTTTTGAATGTTGAAAACAAATTTTGAAATGGAGAACAAATTTGGAAGCACGAACAATTTTTGAATCTTGAGAAAAAAATTTGAAATGGAGAACAAATTTGGAAGCACGAACAATTTTTGAAAACACGAACAATTTTTGAATGTTGAGAATAAATTTTAAAATGGAGAACAATTTTTTAAGCGCGAACAATTTTTGAATGTTGAGAACAAATTTTAAAATGGAGAACAAATTTAGAAGCGCGGACAATTTTTTAAAGCACGAACAATTTTTGAATGTTGAGAACAAATTTTGAAATGGAGAACAAATTTGGAAGCTCGAACAATTTTTGAAAGCATGAACAATTTTTGAATCTTTAGAACAAATTTTTTAAAAGAATGTTCGTGCTTTTAAAAGAACATTTTTGGAAAGTTGCAAACAATTTTTGAAACGGAAACATTTTTTGAAATCGCGAACATTTTTTTAAAAGTTGTCAAAATTTTGAGCAAAAACATTCCGAATAATTTTGTTAACACAAAATAGTTTTTGAAAATTCCGAACATTTTTTGAATTTATGAACAAAATTTGAAAACACGAACATTTTTCAAATTTTGAACATTTTTGTAAAAGCGTGAACATTTTTTGAGAGAGAAACATAAACTTGAAAAACAAAAAGAAAATAAAAATAAAAATAAACAGAAATAGAAAAAGAAAGGAAAATAAAAACCAGTTCAGGAACCTTCTAGAAAGTTCCCAAAACCAGAAAAACCGGCTGGGAAAGTCTAGAAGGTTCCCAAAACCGGATCTGTGAAGTGTGTTAAACAGGCCGCCCATTTAAATCGCTTCGCCTTGGTCGCTGTCGTTTGCTTCGACATTTTGACGCAACGAGCGTCAAATAGGATATTCCGTGCCGCACACCCCCCGACTTCATTTGGGTCGGCCTGCTTTATTAGCTGTCCACTGTCTTTCTTGCTTCCTCCCTTCAGATGGTCGTTCCTCTTCTTCTGCTTCTCCTGCCGGACCCCCCCTTCCTCGTTCTTCATCTGCTTCTTCCTCTGGGATCCTACTCCAGGAAAATAGCGCCGCCCCTCCTGAGCAGTCGACGACCCTCTTCCCCACTCTGCCCGCCACCGATTCATCCGCGGCATCACCGATCGGATCTGGCAGACGTCGTCTGGATGGATGTCTTTTTGTAGGTGGCCAATGTATTCGTCGGCTTCTAGGGTTCCTTGAAGGTCTGCGGCGTGTACGGTCCCGTGAAGGTCTGCGTCTTCTAGGGTTTCGTCAAGCTCGACGTCGAATTGGACTTCGTCAAGTTCGTCATCTTGAAAGGTAGCGGCCCCAATTCCCCGCGATGTGTTCCTTCTCTCCGAGTGGTACCGCGGGATCGGGTGTATTTATTTGCGTTAGTGCCTTCTCCAGTGATTCTAGGGTTTGACGAACGCGGTGTTGTACAGGGGCAATTTTGATTTGGTGAATCTGAGTGTGGACTAGGGGGTTTGTTTAAGAGATTAGATTTTCGAGCTTGATGCAGCATGATGATGATAGGTGGTAGTGCTTTGCCTGGGGCTGTTTGTTGTTGATATGGCGTTTGTGTAGCATGTTCGAGAAGTTCTTCTCTATTTTGTTTTATATGCTCTCTTAGTTTCTGTAAGGTGTAGGAGCATCATGTAGTAATTCGGTTGACTTGTTAGGATGTATTGCTCTGCTCCACAAGTAGTATTGGTCTGCTTTGGTGTCATTAGTGTAGCTTCTTCTGATTTGCTGGTAATTAAGAAAAATAAAGTGATTTGCTGGACTAGAATTTAGGGAACAGAAGATAGCAAATCGGCATCCACTTGTGGAGATGTCCTGGGAAGTTCACACGATTTTCTTCTCTAAGTTTTAGGTTTGAGGAATAACCAATCAAGTGGATGCACAAACAGTTTTGTGGTACTTGTCCTGTCAAATTATTACCTTCTAACTCCGTGTAATTATAGTTTCCAGATAATTTAGTTTTTCTTCATTTTTATGTAAGTATTGCACTTGTTGAACAATCCAACTTCCTTTAATATAGATCCTCAACATGAGCATCCTTTTCACGTGTTTTGGTTCCCCGTACAAGAATGTTGAGACTTTTGAGTACATTTCACCTGAGAACTACCCCCAGCAAAACAACCTGTGAGTTAAACAAGCATCATTATACTTCATCCCAATG